>WUAW01038344.1:19575-31062 GCA_017165845.1 Thaumetopoea pityocampa | reverse complement strand
TATATATATAATCACCATCATCAGCCCGCCATCATCATCCACCACTAGACACGGACCTCTTTCTTAAAAAGGGGGGTTGCCATCTCTTCACTTGACAGGTGACTTAGAAATCGCAATAGAAATTTATCGCAATAGAAAATTAGCTGATTAAAATAATAACGCTGCTGTATATTATTCCATGTTATCCTGGTGCATATCTCAGCTGGTTCTCACAACCACCGTAAGAAGTGCGAGTGATGCTATTATTCTCTCGGTCTCTACACAATAATTCTTCTTTACTATTATAAAATATTTAAACCTTAAATTTTGTAAATCAAAGATATTTAACAAAAAAGAAAACTACTCCGTCGAAACCAAATCCGTCGATGTTTGTGTGATTGTTTGTTTGATCCTAGCATCACGCAAAAACTAGTTGGTACATTTTGGTCAAACTGTTACAGTCTTAAAGGTACTATTTCGACTTAAATACTGCGGCATGTTTTATCAAAATTGGTCCAATAGAAATAAAGATTCAGCTTGATCTAATCCCTGTTGTAGTAGTCGCAGTTAAGGTACGAGAGCTCAAGTAAAAGTGGTATTAAGGTTTTTTATACAAATCTATAATTATTTGGGCATTTCCCTTATAGCGGAAAACCGACTTTCACACGGGCGGAGCTGCGGGCAGATGCTAGTTAAAACATAGGCATTATTAACTACATATATATTCATGCTTTATAATCGTTATATAATATAATATAAAAAATGATTTTTTTTTTAATGTTGTGTTATTGACATAATTTTACCTTTTACCATGCCCAGAAACTGTTAGGAAAATTAAAAAAGACTGCTATTTAAATATCTAATTATTGTAAAGTAAATCATACGATAATGAAAATAGGGTTGGTTTTTTATTTCATTTAAAATTCACTCAGACTTTGCATTTTATTCGCTTATTTATACGTAGCAAGTCGCGCCGTTGGGAATCCGGTCCGGATGTTACCGGAATGGCTGTTATCGTCCGCAGTAGTTCGTGTTGTACTTTTAACAACATTAAATATGTACTGTTGAGGTCATAGAAATGCAATACGGCTATTTCATCATCATCAGCCCTTTGAAGCCCACTGCTGGACATGGAAATCTACTTTTTACCATATTTATGCTAGTACTTGACTACAATCTCATATGATGGTAAGTGGTTATGTAACCTAGGGTGGTAAAACGTACTAGTAGTTTAATAAAAATCTATTCAGTATTGTCTTAATCATCACTCTTGTTAGGCGTTTTGAAGAGTGTGGTAGATTTTTATTGAAAAAATAAAGAGGATAATACTGCTAACCGTTATCCTAGTACATCTTGATAAACCATCTTACCACCCGCCTATGGTATGGATAGTGAGTGGTTACCGAGCCTATACGCCTGCAACATCAGAAACGTTAGACGCGCGTTGACGACCCTTCAAAAATTTACTCACTCCCCTCTTGAGGAACCCCACACTGTAATCTTTCGAGAATACCTCAGTGGGGAACTCATTCCACAATCGGAGCGTTCGCGGGAGGAGATTCCTCTGAAACAGCACTGTACGCGACCATTGAGGTTCCAATGTGTGAGGATGAACTCCCTGCCGATGGCGAGCGGTGCGAATCCTTTAGGTAGGTTTGTAACTCAATAATACCTAAACGGATGAAACTGATAATTGAAATTTTGTTAAAAACCATATAAGCGAAGCCGTGAGAATAAGCTATATATTGTCACAATATGTCAGCCAATATATGTAGACCTTTCTAGAACCCGTATTTTTTATTAATACATAGTGATAGAAGAAGAAAATTGTAATCTATAAATAGGTATACAGATTTGTGTGCTAAAGTTTCATAATAGTACTTCGCAAATCAACAATTTTAACTGTTGTTCGAATTAGTGTAATATTCGCCTTCACAGTCGTTTTGTGACGAACAGAACGATCGGGACACGGCCAACAAACCAGCTCCTTAATTGAGTCCCACCGCTCCAAAGTACATTCGAATATCGGAGTTCCGACTGCTTATGTTTCGTACTAAATATTATCTCGTATTTGCAAGCTGCACGTAATATTACGACCATACACCGGAAGGCGTAAGTAGAGATGTAATAATTACCAAAATTAATCTTCTTCATCTTGGCTTATTAATTCCAGCATCTATTGCTAGGGCACGCCTTCCTACTTAATCTACTTCACTTTGCTCGTTATTGAAGCCAGGGTTGATGGTAACAGCCGAGGGCGTAGCCCTATGACTGGAATGGCCAAATAAAAACGCTTGACTAGTGCGCGAAAGGGTTCTCGCTTTGTCTGTGAAACCATATACGGTATATCTATAAGTTGTATATCTTCAACGACTTCAGATTTATTTTTAAGAATAATCTGAAACGAGCTAAAACCATGAGCAACACACACGCACAGTCAAATCAACTTGGAAAAGTTTTTGCGTTTGTAGCAAATAAATAAACAAATACTTTGATACATACCTACACTCACGCCGATATCCCCTTAGGGTAGGCAGAGACCATAGTACATACTATATACATACATACAGTCACGTCTCTTTCCCATTGGGGTAGGCAGAGACCTCTTCTTTCCACCTGCCACAATAGCTTAATGTAGCAAAGTGGTTATTCGCAGCCCACATTTCGCTCCTACCGGCAAAGAGACGTGACGGGTGGCGAACCAAGACGCTGCCATTTTATAAGGTTCATAAGTGTTAAAGCTCCTCATTGCGTTCCCACGGCTTAGTAAAGAGGAAAGGAGAGAGAATGAGGTAGGTAAGGTATATTGAGCAAAGAATATGGAATTTAGGAAAAGAACTATAGGATATAGAGATACCAACTACTATCTCGGAAGGAGTAGGAAGAGACAGTAGTAGCTCGGGGAGCCGGGGTCGTTTATGCCAGACAGGCTAAAACATTAAGTACTCTCTGACCATTAAAAATAATACTTTGATATATTTTTTGTATTTTTATAAGTAGTTACTAAATATTACACATATTAACAAAATGGCGTGACACTTATCGAGGTAAGCGACTAATGCAAGAGTGCGAGGCGTGTGGTAGCTAATGCGAACTAGTTTATTCCTGTTTTAGGGTGTAAAAACAGCTCTCCTAGTCAAGTTGATATTGGATAATCGTTATCGCTAATAGAAAACGAACAAAATGTACTGGCATGACATTTCTAATCGATAAGTCATGGATGACTTCCAATACATTTTCTTTTTGTTTCTATTAGCGTTAACGATCGTCGAAAATCAACTTGGCTAGGAGGACAGTACTGCTAACGCAATAACGTCTCCAAGCTGAGTTATGGGTAATTACCTACTAGGGGCGTTCAATAATTAGTGAGAATGAGGTATAAACTCTTGGGATCCAAAAAAGTAAATACTTGGCTAATAAAGCTGCTTTATTGATTAGATTAAAAAAAATCGTGGGTATGGCAAAAGAAGAACGAATNNGGTGGAAATGCGTTCCCTGCGGAGTATCTGTGGAGTCACCCTGAGTGATCGATTGAGGAATAGCGTGATAGAGGATCGGTGTAAGTTGAAGTATGATGTGATGACATGGATCGAGAAAGGAATACTCTAATGGTTTAGTCATTTAGAAAGAATGAGTGAGACTCGATTGACGAAACGAATATACCGGGCAAATGTGAGTGGAAGTGTCGGAAGAGGGCGCCCAGGAAAAACTTATTTTAATCATATCAACAACTTGTTGCAAAAAGGGCAAGTTCATAGCACCCTTAATTGACGGAAGAGTATGAGAAGATGTATGGTTGTGGATGAGGCGAGAGAAGTATGTCATGATCGTAGTATGTGGCAAACTGTGGTCTCTGCCTACCCTGATGGAATGCCGGCGTGAGTGTATGTATGTATGTATTAAAAAAAATTGAATATCCTCGTATTATTAAGAGATTCAAGCCTGTCTAAGATGAAGTCAATGTCACAAGGTTTAATAATGTAGTAATCCGATAGATCCCCAGCCAGACCAAAGAGAGCTGAATATTTTTGACATATTTTCCGCAATTCCACCGGAAATGGCGTGTCATTCGGGAATTGAAAAGCCTTTTACTTAAATATTTAAAAGGGAATTTAGGAAGCAACTTTACGGAAACTGATAAAAAAGAAAATTGAATTTGCCTTTGGCTGCTGTTTCTTCAATAGGAAAATCCTGGAGTTGTTTTAGCTAAAATACACGGATGCAATACACTCCGAACTTTGGACACTTTTATATGCAAATGTAGCCGCTAAGGGTATAAATAAAGCCGAATTTTGAAAAAGAAAATCAAACTACAAAAACATCGTCAAATAAATAACTTAAAAAGTAAATATATCACTTACTATACGATCCGATGAACTTCATACCACCTAAAACAATTTCTTAGATTTTCGGCTGTTCCGTTGGGTTCTTTCTAATTTTATTTTTCATAAACCACCTCGGTATTAAGGCGAACAAAGCAAAAAATCATTCAAATCGCTCAAGCCGTTTTAGAGCTTTTGCGAGACTAACGCACGGCCATTGATTTTTATATATACAAATATTTTTTATCGTTTATTACTACTACTTCTGCTGGTGCTGCTGCTACTACTACTACTAATACCACTACTACTACTCCTACGTAACTATTACTTTACTGCAACTGTTTATTAATTTATTATTGTTGTTTAACGTTACTCATAATAGTAATTATGAGCACGTTTTCTGTCCTAGCAAAGGTTTACTCCGCGTGTTGAACAAAAAAATTTAATTCGGATTTCATTGCGTAATTTATATGTTTCTGATGTGTGACGATAGCATAATAATAGCATCCACTCTATCTCCACTCGATCTCTTCCCGTGGATGATGGGATGTGAGATGTGAGAACCAACTAAGGAATGTATCGGTTTTATGGGCAGCACATTATCCTGTCATTAACTCAAAATCTACTGCGATCTCCAAGACGTCTGCCAAGCGTGGAGATCATGGCAAATCACTCCTTTTTAAGGGGGAGGCCCAAGTCCAGCAGTGGAGTTCCACGGGCTGATGATGATGATTTATCTATACATACTTCAAAAATATAGGGTCAGGGAGCACTTAGTATTTAGCCTGTCCGACAAATAGACTTCAGTATACGGGTAAGCGATCCTGGCCCCCCGAGCTACTACTGTCTCTTCCTATTCCTTCCGAGATAGTAGTATCCTATAGCCAAATCCTTTCCCCAAATTCCATACTCCTTGCTCAATACATCTTTCCTACCTCAACCTTATTCCTTTCCTTCCTTATCGTGGGAACGCAATGAGGCATTTTAACGCTTTTGAACCTTAAAATGGCGGCGTCGTGGTTCGCCACCTGACACGTCTAATTTCCCGCGGGGGCGAAAAGTGGGCTACGGATAGCCACCTTGCTCGTAGCAAGTGGAAAGAAGTAGTCGGTAGTATAGTGGTTAGTATACCCGCCTGCAACGCGGGAGACCGGGGTTCGATTCCCCGCCGGAGAGTCAGGAAAAAGGGCGTGATTGTATGTATATATGTACTTCGAAAATTGAAAATTCCTTTCCTGTCCGAATCTACCTATTTAATCTACATTAAACTTGCTTTCCTCAGTTTTTGGAACTCTAAATTAGACTACAATGAGTTTAACAATGGGCCTTTCGCTTTTTTGTGTCTAGAGTGGACTATGCCTCCTAATAAAGTTTCCATTCAAGGTTTATTAACCTCGCTCAAATCCTTTACATGCATAATATTTCTGAGATTTCTGAAAGGCGTAACAAGGTAGGAATAATATTTCAATGGAAATTAAAAACGCTGAAGATACAAATATATTTAATAAGAAATAAGTTGTACTAAGTACCAAACATATATTCTTAAGTTATTAGTATTCCATTTGGGGAATTTCAGAGACATTCCCAGCGACTTTTCATTGAAAGACTTTTTAGAGGTATTGAAACACTCTGCTACTGTGAAAAAGTAATTCAAGTGAAGAGATCTACAAAAATAAATTACTACTTGTTTGTATATATCATATAAACTGTATAATATTCTGTATTTTCACAGCTATCGTTTTTATTACAGCCAAACCCAATACCATTACCTTCCTCGCTATTTTCGTTGTAGCAAACAACAGGTGAATTTTGTTTTAAATTTTATATGTAATCACCAAAGTTTCTCGTTGTTATATTTTCCTATTTCCAGCCTTATAAAAGCGACAAACAGGTTAATAACTCCCAAAAATTCCCCTCCTTAGTGAGAGTCGGAATCTACAATGAGTGCCCGCCATCATAAAGATGCAGGTCGCAGATATACGTCAGATCTGTCACTATGGTCATACTTGCTTTTAAAATGAACCTCTAACTTCTAAACAAGCGTTAAATGCCGTCATTTTTGATAAATTACGAAATCTATTAGTGGCATAATTAATAGATACATTGTTATTTAAATACAGAGAAGAGCACACGTGTCATTTTAATAACGCGATATATTTTTATAGTGCAAACTTCTTATAAAAAGAGTTTTTTGATTATCGTTACTTTCAAATAATTACAACAAAATTTCAATTAAACAGAAAAGGAGCAAAATTCAATATACCCTATCGTATATCGTTCAATCACATGTTTTGGACAACATTTTTATGTCATATGCTTTGTACATTAAATTCGAAACAACAACCTCCGAATTTGAATTAAGGCCCAATTCAGGGAACTGCCGAATAATAACATCAACAATCAGAGGAAATCGTAACTAAAAATAATGCTTACGTCAGTTGGTATACCTATAAAATAAAGGAAATCGTTTATCAAACTCCTTATAGTTTATATAAGAAATAAATATACTTTTCAACACAACAGACATGATTTGTTTAAACAGCACTACTGAAAAATATGCTGCATTGTTTCACATTTTAAGTTTATTTAACAATTCTCTTTGTTCTTAAAATTTTGTAGGTAGCAAGGTTGTTTAATGTATGTTGAATTAAACAATCATGTTTTTTTTGTTAAAAGTCGAAATATTCCAAACAGATCTTAATCTAAGGAATCTGTGTAGAAAATAATTAAAGAAGTAAATTAAAAGTCAAATAGTAACGCTGGTAATTTTGCCTCATTTTCTTCTTAACTTTGTGGTTAGTGGTCGCTGTCACATGAAAGCATTACAAAATTGTGTGACAGATAGTCAAATATGAACTCGGGCATAATCTTTAGATTTCCTCTGGATCAATCCTCAGGTTAGATTTCTATTAATTAAAAACTCCGCGATGGTTTTGTAAACTAGATTCCAAGATTCGATTCCGAGAACACTCGTAAAATTCAGTTAACAATGAGTTTACTCACTGACGCCTCAACCACACATGTTGATAACCTTCGCATGGACTACATTGGAAGTACGCTCACAGCCATCCTACTTCAGAGCCCTGAGACCATTCCTCCTCTTACCCAGAACAAGATCTATTAAAGTATATATAAGCTCCATAATCGCCCTTCATTATACCTACGTATAATTACGGAGTGATACGCAAGACGCAAATTAGCTAGCTAATCTGCAAATCAACTGATTTTCTCCGTTAAAGTGCGGAAGATTTTTCCGTATTTTATTACCAAGGTAATGTGCGCATTAATAGCTTCCGTATCGTTAAAGGTCAAAAGATTAGTTCTCACATTTTCCTAACCTAATCCATCCTAATTTCATTAAAGGAATAGCAGCAGAACGGTGTATGTGCCATTACATCTAATTTAATCAAACCTAAACTAAATTTATTGATTGTTCGTATTAGGGTCTGCAGTTCATTGTAGAGGTAACTAAACCATGAATCTTCAGTAACATATTTTAATATACACACAAATATATCATCCTTATTCTAACATCACTTCGAAGCTACTAGCATTACTTAACGGAATCACAGACTATATATAAAGTTACAGATAACATATGAAACGTATGAGTTGCCCTCAACAGTTCGATTGTATTTGCTTGATTTTTAAGATATTTAAAAAAGAAATAAAAAACTTTATGTTAAGTGTACAGAATACTTGGAGTGCACCAGCAAAGATCTCATGTTTTCTTTGACGAGTGCCTAGTAAGTAATATGCAGATTATCTAGGTAACTTGCAGATTATTAGGCAATCTGAGAAATGGATAGATTTTCGCCACTTTGACAGATCACCCTAGTTAATCAGCAGATTAGCTAGATAAAATACATCAACTGATTTCCACACTTTACCGGTAACAACTATTAGAATTTATCTGTCATACGCGCGATGATACGCGACATATACTCCACAAAGAATTTGCACAAATTATTTACTCACTGCGTACTTTCCCTAAGTGCTCATACCAAAATTGTTATTATTATTTTTATACTAGTTCGAACCCACAAGTTCGCGTGCTATAACTTTCTGAAACTTTCTGAAAGGTAATTTATTCCGCTTAGCCTAAGTCTGTTATTAATATATCTACCCCCTACACAATTTCAAAGCAATATGGTCAGCGGTTGAAGGGTGATGAGTTAACAAACAGACAGATATTCAAAAGCACTTATTAGTATGGATGTGGACTATGTACCTACTATGACGTCAAATTGTCATCGGTTATCTAAACCAGCTTATTTTCCCTACTAAAATACTTAATGTCGGGACAGTGCTACGGTAATTAAGAAGACTACGTACCTGCCACAGTTTAAGATTTTCGCTTCCTGATTTCTACATTCCTTCCCAAAGACTCTCCAGAAAAAATACCCAGCATAATGATTTTAATGAACATCTTCATCAGAAAAAAAATCTATTGAAATTAAGTAACCGTTACTCCCAGAACATTTTTTAATAATACCTTTAATATCGACTGATTTTATCTGGGTCAGTGAAAGTGTCAACCTTTGATGTTTAAATTCATAAATTATCACACAAAATGTAAAAGGCTACAGTCTATTTATAGTCGTTAAAATGTTATAAGAAGATAAATCAATACTTGATTTTCTTATGATAAAATATAGAAGAAAAAGTATCTTTACTTATTTAAAATTTCACAGACAGTGTTCATACTCGTAATGAAAGGTCTTTTCTTAAATCAATTATTAAAAAAAAAACTAAGGCCGGGCCGGCTGAAACAAATGATATTCCAATATTTTTGTATATAGTAAAAATATGGACTTTAGAGAAAATAGACGCTTTTGAGACATAATGTTGAAGATAAATGTTTGGAAACAGAAAAGTCTACGCCTATTTTAAGTTACGTCATAAGCATATTTCACCGCCAACCGCTCACCACACGAGAACGTTATGAAAAGTAAACTATCATCTCAAAATTTCACAGATATATGTATCTTATTACCGGATACAACAGCTACAGTTACTTGTTGGGAACCACGTTGTAAACTTTGCAAACATAATTAAAATCAGACTAACTGGTAACAAAGCAAACGGTTTATAATTACATTAATGCCACCTAAGTTCAAAGCATTTAAGTTTAAAATCACTGGGTATACTTTTGTTAACTGAATAAAATACTTTTTAAAATGACTTCGTTAACCGAATGACTTTAATATTAGGCTTTGTAACATGAATAATTGAGGGTAGTTTAAAGATTATTCATTGAGTAGGTATGTGGATAATATTTTACAACATATTAGCAAAAAATATTGATAAATTTTATGTAGTTGAAACATCGATTATTCTAAAAGATTCCACATAAATACATATTGTAAAAATAAATCTAGTTCTCACTTCTTCCAAACTTCATCTTCACTTTCACTTTCATTTTCACTTTCTTCATCTTCACTTTCATTTTCACTTTCTTCCCGTATGTCGCAATCGGAATGTTTATGAGTAGCTTGATTCTTTGATTCATTCAGTTGCTTCAAACTTGAGATTTGAACGTGGAATCCGTGTTATATAAAAGTATCTCATTTGTCTCGCGTACGCTAAACACGTCATAAAAATTTAAAATAAATTCAATAAAAATGAATTACAGTGCTGGGCTGCTCCTAATTTCTAGGTTCCTCCGTTCGGGCTGGAAGTTTTTGTTTCGGAATTTGCCGAGTTCCGGAATTTAGCGATTACCATTTAACAAATTTTAATATCAACGTTACCCCGACCCTGATATTTCAGTTTAATATCTTTTTTCTCTATTTGTACTAGCTTCATAGTATGTTCTTGTTTCAAAAAGTTAAGTTCGTAATACCCTTAATCGACGAAAATTTGTGAAAGAATGGATGGATGTGGATGAGGCGAGAGAGGTGTATCAAGATCGTAGTATGTGGCAAACTGTGGTCAATGCCTACGCTTATGGTATACCGGCGTGAGTGTATGTATGTTAAAATAGATATTGAATAAGTTCTAAACCTCGTTTTATAGTAAATTTACCATTAGCCGCTAAAGATATATTTATGAATGTCGATAAGATGAAAGAAACTCGTTAAAAACCCAACGTACGGTAAAATATTATTTCTAGCTACCCTTTTAGAGACTAGCGTACATATGTATTTTTGACTGAATTTTGTAGTGTATGTAATGTAGTTATGGCGATATGATAAATAAATATTCCGGAATTCCTATCTCAATCAATCAATCAATCAATGCTTTTTTTTATTTTTTACACGAAAGGCACGTAAGACAGACGCCCGAATGAAACAATAATAGCTGGAATTGTGACGTCAGAAAGCAGTCGGGTATCTGTTTTATCTGTTCTATGATCTGAACTAACTTAGGTTGGAATAATGCTCGGCTGAACAGAGAACACGTTATGTTTCTAACATTGATGATAAGATAAATAGAGAGGAGAACTACTCAGAAGCAAGGATCGTAATTTATTGTTAAATACTATTGAAAATTTTACGTTTTAATGTTATGCAGTACATATATAATATTGTTTATTTTACAACGAATTAATATTGTGTAGTCTATGTAAATAGACGGAAGCAAAGAATACCCGTTTCTGAAAATTTCGCAGTTCCAATATTTATTCTTTAGGAATTCTTCTTATTTCTTAAGCGATTGTTGGCTGAACTTGATTCGGGATAAAAAATTTGCTATGCGAAGCACTCATATTTATAATAGGTAGTGTACAAATCATTGCACTTCTAATGAGTCGTTGTCGACCAATGACAGAGCTTATTGTACATGAAATGATTCATCATCATCATCATCATTTCAGCCCATAGCTGTCCACTGTTGAACATAGGCCTCTTCACTTCAGCTTGCTTATCCTACGGGCTATGTCAGCGACTTTGGTTCTTCTACGGATCTCCTCATTTCTAACTCGATCTTGTAGAGAAATACCGAGCATAGCCCTCTCCATAGCGCGCTGCGCGACACTGAGTCTAAAAAAGTCCTTTTGTGAAGCACCACGTCTCACTGGTAACACACATTGGTTGTGCACCTTAGTTTTCAGGCACTGAGGGATTTTGGATAAGAAGACGTTTTGTAATTTACCGAACGCTGCCCAGCCGAGTTGGATCCGTCTATTGACCTCTCCCTCAAAATTGGACTTACCCAGTCAGCCTACTTATCCCAGGTATATATG
>WUAW01038343.1:20848-30997 GCA_017165845.1 Thaumetopoea pityocampa | reverse complement strand
TAACCGTCGTGCTGTGCCCTCAGCATGACGGTATGGGTCAGCCATTTTTCTGAGCGAAAAAAAAAAAAAAAGAAAAAAGACGTCCACTGGTGGACATAGGCCTCCTCTAATGGTCGCCACACCGAGCGGCTATGAGCCGCCTGCATCCACCGATTACCCGCGACCTTAATTAGGTCATCGGTCCACTGAGTCCGAGGTAGACCCGCACTACGCTTTCTGGTTCGTTATTGCCACTTCCAACATTTTAGGACCCCAAAATGCCATATTGGTGCCTGGTTCTCCTATGGATTACGCTGTCATGAATTTAATCTGAGGAAACTGATCATAGTGATCCATTAATATTATAGTTATTATACTCAAAAATTGAAGAAATATATAATGGATCTAGAACACATTTGTAGAAGAAAACGTATTTGCTGTAAGTAGCTAAAACCCATTTTATCATTATAGCCAAAAAACTGTCGTAAAATCAGAAAAATACATAACTTTTTAACCAGATAAAATTTACATATGGATACCTATGTTAAAAAGTATCCATGTATCATCGCTAGTTAAAATTCTATGATTTTTTTTTTCTAAGGATGCGACAGTTTTATGGCTCCAGTAAAAAAATTTGTTTCCGCCACTTACATCAAATACGATTTCTTTCATCGATATATAGAAATTCTTATAAAACATTCTATACTTGTCATTTATTTTACTTCCATGTACATAGTTATCTCAGTTGGCGTATAAACAAATAATATGACTGGTTGAGAACAATCGATAAAGCCTTGAGCACAGGCGCATATAGCCGGCCTTTCCGTATTCTACAGGATATGTTTTGGAGAGTGTGCGCAGGAATTACACAATTTAATTCCTCCACCCCCCTTTCAACATCGGACTACTAGGAGCACTACTAGTACGAGGCGATTTGCTTCTACGTTCATAATATGTGCAGCCAAAGACTGGAATAGTCTGCCTGCGTCAGTATTTCTCTCCGATTATAATGCAGTTGTCTTTAAGAGTGAATAGGTCTTTATTAAGCTGGTACGTTTTACCACCCTAGGTTACATCGCCACTTACCATCAGGTAGGACTCTAGTCATTGTAGTCATGTACTTAATGTCTTAAATATGTCTAGTAAGTCATGGCTTAAATATGATAAAAAAAAACAGTCGGTATATAAACAAATAATATGTAAAGTACGCCTTAGAAGACAAATAAGATTGTATCGATAAGTATTTAGATCGAACGGAAAAGGATAGGAAGAAATCGTTTATAAATTGATATAAATCGCCCCAACTCGATCCATCTTCTTTAAGTCCAACGATCGTACGTGGGTAATGGTCGACTGATATCCATCTTATCCGCCATCGAATAAATATTTAGATGAGGTGTTTTAAAACATTTTAGGATGTTCCAAGTTGACGAAATAAGTAGTAGTGATAAAATTTACATTTAAGAAATATAAATATGACGTCATCATGGCACTAATGAGGTCAACTTTTCCGTGCTTGTGGGTTATTAAGTCTAATAATTAAAAGTGACTCTTTGGTCTAGAGGTGCTAGATACGAAACATGATCAAACAGTTATAGGTTGGATTCCAGTTAAGTTGGATCGGTGAAGGAAAACTTCGTGAGGAGACCTACATGTCCGCATGAGTGGGTAGTCTAACAATCCGAATTAGGCTATCGTGGTAGAAGACTACGGCCTAATCCCTATCCTGATTATAGGAGGACCGTGCCTGTGTAGTACGGACGAATATGGACTGGGGATGTAGAAAAAAATGCTATAAGGCTATGAAAAAACTGTCACATTTGACATATGCACTGAAGTTGATTACAGTACTGGAATTAATTATTTAGGATTTATACTATAATATAATTTTAATTACGCCAAATCTGTATACTGAATATTTTTCAAAAATTTTAATCGGGATACTTCCTTATAGAGGAGTGAAACATTTTTTTTTCATATTTTTCTATGTGTCTCTTTGAAATGAGGTCTTGAAAAAAAATCACTGAACGAAATTTGAAGAGGTTTTCGCTCATATATTTCTTATAGTCTGAAGTAAGATTTAGTCTACGTTTTATTGCAATGGCTTAAAAAGAAAGAGAAGTTATAATTTTAATTTTTTTTTGATTAAATTATAAACTCTAGGATCCTAGGTAGGTTTCCGAGACGGTTAATGATCTACGTTGATGGAACCACGTGCAGCAGGTAGTAATTAATACAGGGTGCGGAGCGGAATTTCCTTATTTTAAAAAACTGATATAGTAAAAAGTATTGGAGATATCATTTTAATTTTTTTTAGATATTTTTTTTTTACATTGGTACATGTGAGAGGCCCAAAAAATCACTGCTATGATTAGAATAGAAAACACAACAAGTAGTGAACTGAGGTGTGGAGTACAACATTTATTTTATTAATTGCAAAACCGATACTAAAATAAAAACATATTAAAATCGCGATCGAGAATGCGTTCAAACGTAGAACAACGCCATCTGGGTTTAATATGTAAAACGTATATTTTCACTGCTATGCAATTATACGAGTAAAGAGTACATTTAAAGATTTATTTTATTATTATTGAAAATAATATCTTGAAGGTGGCTGGCTGGCTACCTTTCTGTTAGCAGTTCTGCTAATAAATTGGGAAAGTCGAAATCTGATGTTTTGGTCGCTGCACCCTGTATAACGAAAGCGTCCTGTACCAAGATCTGGCGACGAAAGAGGGAGAAATAAAATGTGTGATGGAGAAATATTTAGTTTTATTGAATACATATTAATATTTTGTTGAACATATTTAAATGGTATACGCAATTAAATTATAGCTATCTATAAAGTCCACATTAGAAAATTAATGTTAATTTAATCACGTTAGGTGTAAATGTAATATTCAAATTATTTCATCTGTTATTGAATACCAACAGAACTGGTTTGATGGTTTAATTTATTTTCACTATTTTAATTGAAGACTTGTGTAGTTTACAAATTATTGCGAATTAAATCTTCATTATTAATTTATGTAAATACCCACATCTACATCAATTTTGTTGTTACGGGTGATTTTACATTTTTAAGGCAAAGCTGGTAAAATGAAGTAGTGATGATGAGAGTGGGGAACTTTAATGTCGGGCTTCATTGCGATGCCCAACACTGGTCACACACACCGGAAACCAACCAGATTTCATGAGTACAGATGATGTGATGAGGAACAATATGATATATATCCCTCATCCAATAGAATAATGATGATTTGTTGTTTAATATCGATTTTTTTCGAGTATGCTCAAATTATTAATAATAATCTATAAATAAATTATGAAAATCGTGATAACTGATATGATTTACAAAATGGGTATAATCTAATTTTAAACTGAAACGCTTCTTCTGATAAATTGCAAAAATGTAATTACGACATTGTTCTATTGGATGAGCGATATGTATATGATGAAATCCTCCGAGAAACAATCCCACAGAGAGCTTACCTCAATAAGTCCTAATGAGATAAACGAGATAGACTAGATTAGAGGTTCCCAAACTTTTTTTTCTCATACACCACTTTCAAAATTTAGCTGGTTCCGGTGGACCCCCTGCAGCTACATTTCTACCATATTCCCAAAACACGTCAAAAAATGTGAAGATTAGATCTAACTATGGAAATTTGTGTACGCCAACATAGACCCCCGTCGAGTCTCCTGTGGACCTCTGGGGGTCCATCTGAACCTCTTTGGGAACTAAGGGACTAGATCTTATTATCTGCCAGGTGCCAAATTACCACTGATTACTTCATAATGAAGGCGAAAACAACGTTAAAAAATAATTAACATTGTAGAAATAACATATTGCACATCTAGATTAAAACAGTTTCAACTAAATCTCAAGTTTAGAGATAACCTTAATTTTTGATCTTCTTACTCCTTCCGAGATAGTAGTATCCTACAGTCCTTTTCTCAAATTCTATATTCCTTGTTCAGTACACCTTTCCTACCTCATCCTCTTTCCTTTCCTTTTCATGTAAATGCAATGAGGAACTTTAACATTTTTAAACCTTATAAAATGGCGGCGTCGTGGTTCGCCACCTGACAGGTTTCGTTTTCTGCGCGGCGAAAAGTGGACCACGGATAACCACTTGGCTACATTAAATAATCGTTGCAAGTGGAAAGAAGTAGTTTCTGCCTTTTTTTCGAGGAGAGAATCCTGGATAGGACTACTGCAAGTCGCAGTGGCGACCTGCGGGGTGTCAGACTCTTACTGACTAAAAACTCCGCGGTGGCCCACATCGGTACATGAGAGGGCTCCGAGCACTCTATGACTTCTCCGGTGCCTCTCCGTGCAAGTGGCCTCTGCCTGACCCAACTCTTCGGTAGTATAGTAGTCATTAATCCTGCTGATCACACGAGAGACCAGAGTTCGATTACCTGCCGCAGAACCAGGGGAAAAGGCGTGACTGTGTATATATGTAATGTAATTATCATAATTATTTTTTTTACTATAATATTGTAATATGATATTAATAATTTCGAACGCAGTTTAAATTATTGAATTTTTATGTTATCTTCTCGGCACTGTCGTTTGACTTTCATTATGCCGCCATTTAAATGTCCGTTTTACGGCTCGTTTTACTGGATCGTATAATTGTTTTGCTTATAAATATATAATTGCCGTTCTTATTCAATTTGCTTGAACACGACCTTTTGCTGTTCTTTGTGAAAGAAATGTTTGAGTTGTGAATTTTGCGTATTAATTAGTAGTTAGGTGTATATTTTTATTGATTAAAGACAGTTAATTGGCGATTATATTTTTGTTGTATTCCTGTTCTTACAAAAATGTATAAAATCATTAAATACGAAATTCAGTCTTGTGACTGCTAAAGCTCTAAGGCTCCTATTGCGAGGTTCTGTTGAACCTTTTTCAATATCGCATCTACAGCTAAGACCAAGGTTGTAGGACTCATAATGAGAACCTCATCAAAATATCAGTGCTGCAACACCGGGAGTTTCCAGCCACAGGTGTTGCAGCCACAGACTGAGATGTGACCTTTCCGGAATAGTACCCAATAGAATAGGTAACTAAGGTATTTTGATTGTAAACTTTTTGTGTTCTTTTTAATTTTTTACATTTTATTTGTTTTCTTATTTTGTAAACTTTATTGTGTTTGTGTTGAATAAATGTAATATTGTTGTTGTTCTTCGTAGTTCTTGTGGTTTCCTTTTTGAATTGCAATGGACTTTTTGCTGGTTAATATAAAAAAATTATAAGCAATATGGCTGGCTGACTAGTACAAATATTATTCGAAGTAGGTAATTGGCTTAACGGCAGTTACTCTGATTTTTGAGTCACCGTGTTGCAGGTTTGAATTCCGGTAGGTGGACAACTTTATGAACATTAATATTTGTACTTAAGAAATGGCTGTTTAAGTACATATATGCAAGTATTTATCTATATACATATGTAACCTTATTTCAGTCTATACATGCAAGCATGTACTTATGCACGCACGCACGGGCGCATTTTCCTACAATACGATTAATGTAACAATAAAAATGTTTTAAAAAATACAATTTTACTGTTGTATGTATAAAAAATTTTAAGGTAAATTCTTAATCTTAAATACACTCGTTCAAATAAACAACCTTATCACAACGCTTCTTAACCTGTCATTCAAATGTTGGAACAGCGCATAATTAAATATTTGTGTTACTTTATTTAAGACGAATAAAATATACATTTAAAGCGTGCATCTTAATACCGGATTACCTTTCGGTCTCTGTCAAGGAGTAAACACGAGATAATAACAGCATAATCAAAAGTTGTGTGTGGAACCGCGTGTTTGCGCTTACATTAAATATATGTATCTCTCACGCTTGTCATTCCCGTAAAAGTAAGTAGAAATGTTATCATATTTTCACTTACTTACATTTGGTATCACGTTTCTCTTACACATGGGCGTACTCAGGTTCTGGGCCAGGGGGGGGGCAATTCAGATTTTTATAAGCACCCAGTCAAATAAACATAAATTAAAAATAGGTAATTTTTTTTTATAAAATCTTTAATTATACAGTAGCCATTTTTAAAAGTTGTATATTGTATTGCAAATGGCAAAAAGTTTTTTTTCTTAACTTTTATCGACAAAATTAGTGTTAGTAGGGACATAAACAAAATCCAGGGGGGGCAGCTGCCCCGTCCTGCCCTACTCTGGGTACGCCCATGCTCTTACATACTTTTAGAGTTAAGCCCAATAAACATTATTCTGTGGTAAAAAGAGCTTCATCGCTTAATTTATGTCTGTTTTATATGAAATATTTTTTATCACCTCTTTTTTATACTTTAACAAAACCGCTGCCTTCATCACGATTTTAATATCCACGAAGTATGTATTTAATTGGGACTTTAAACGTGCATTGTTCCCTTACGCCCTCAATAAAGAAAATTGTTAATCGTTAAGTAAATACGTAATTTAACAAATCTGATATTAAGTGGAGTCGACTCCGTGAAGTGTAATCTTTGGTCGTATCAAATTAACTTTTTTTCGGTTATTTAAAGTTGAGTACAGACGAGCTGGGAGTGGATAACTTATGAAAATATTATTTTAAGCGCTTTATATGTTTAAAATCATACGCGTGCATAAATATTTATTTAATTTTACACCTTTACAATTAAAACATATTTATCAATGTAAATAAAAAATATGCCAAAAAATGTGGCAGTACGATTACGTGAACACGAATGACGTCAATGTGCAATAAACAAAACAAAGGTTATAAGAGAAAATGAAATAAATTAATAATTATTTTCTCATTATTCGTATTGCTCTAGGCTTTTTATCAATGAACCTTTGTTACTGATTAATTAATTTTAAATTTTAAACATACTGTCAACTCAAGGATTACACAAGTAAGCTGACAGTATTTTAATATAATCGCAATACAAAGCTTTGCAATAATTGTAGTAACATATTTTTTTAAATTATTTAAAATACCTGTGACGGAACTTCAAATAAAAGATTACAATTTAGCCTAAATGAGTAATTTAATTTTAACTTAAATTGCTAAGTAGGGTTTAGCTAAGAAAATATCAGTTAACACTTCTCTTATGGTCTCTTAACGATTGGATATAATGCCTTTTTTACGCACAGAAAATGGCTGACGCATACCGCCGCGCCGAGGGCACAGCACGACGGTTATGTGAGATTAGCACCCACTAAAAGCTGCGGCGTCCCCCTTGGCCCTTGCGCCCGAGTGTAAGAATTACGCAAGTCATCTGCGGTTCGGGCGGGCTTGACCGTGATCTCTCACGGGCCTGATCTTTCATGGAGGGATCACTCCCTCCCTTCCACTCTGAGCCTTAAGGCTCTTCCAGGGACTTCCTGACGACCAGGGACCTTCCTCTCTGGGGGCGCGCCGGACGCTCTTGCCACGGGCCTGTGCAAAAAACTACCATATGGGAACCCAGCTCAGCATATCTGCCTGATATGCTGAGCTGGGTTCCCATATGGTAGTTTTTTTTCTGTACCTTTATATATATGTTGTACACATATAATGGCATGTATTAATTTTAGCTGTATAAAACAATTACTTTTTCTTTTTTTTCTTTCTGTGTCGAAATAAGTAAGCGTTGCTTTTCTCTGCCCATTTCTTGATTCGATTTTAAGAATGCGAGATATCTAATATTTTTGACATTTGACCCCAATTTGAAATACCCTAAGAGTTTGAAGTTTAAAAATTCCGCGATTGATTATTAATAATAATCATTTATTTCTCACCACAGCCAAATGCAACAAAAAATAACTTGGGCTACTTTAACAAAATTAGTTGCAGGGGGACTGATGCTTATGTCAGATTTAGAGTAAATCTGTAATATTCGGTTGGCCTGCCCCGGGATATCTTTGGATCAATATTCAAGGCAATCAGTATATGGCATTCATGATCTCTGAGCTCTCTAGATATTTCTGGGGGAAAGGTAGAGGGGAAGCCTAGGCTTGACGTTCAAATTCAAATTTATTGAATTAGTTAGAATATAACCAAGATTTTTACAGCTATATTCAGCCAGTGTCATGTAAAATTACGATTATTAAGTTAAACGTGGGTCATTTGTGAACTGAATTATTTATCCCTTAAATATTCTGTTACAGAGTAATACGTCTTGTCAAGGAGGCAAACGTTTAGCATTTTTTTTAATTTGTGAATTTCCTTTATCATGATTATGTTAAGGAGTAATTTATTGTATACTAGTTTTTGCCTGCGGCTCAGCCCACGTGAATGTCGGTTTTCTGCTACATGAGAAATCCCGAAATAAACATAGATTTAAATAAGAAAAACATAAGAACCAGTTTTACTTGAACTCTCGCACCTTAGCAACGGCAACTAAAACAGGGATCAAGCTGTGTCTTCAATTCTACTGGACGGATTTTCATGAAACATGCCGAAGCATTTAAGTCGGAATAGTATCTTTATAACTGTAATAATTTGACCAAAATCCTTACGCTGGTTTTTATGTGAAGCACGAACAAGTAAACAAACAAACATAGACGGATTTGGTTTCAGAAGCCCTCAATTACTCAATCTGAGTAGTTTTTTTTTAAATATCTCTGACTTACAATATTTAATATTTAAAGATTTTATAATAGTATATAAATACTTGTATATATTTGAAGCCGTATCCAGAAAACTTTTTTGTACACAACTTTTTATGACTTTTACGGCATATTTTGTGATTATGTTGTGTGTTCACCAGTGTGTCAAATTACTACTAAATTTTTCACAGTGCACGCGCGTCTCATCCATAAACATCAACTTTCCTAACTAACAAGCAGTTTGAACTCCGTCCATTGGTATAAATAATTTGGTATCCACAACGTGTATCTGTCATTAATTTTTTAATGGATCGCAGCTACAGCGCGCTTTCATGATCTGTAGGTTGCTAAAGCAAGCGCTCTACACCGTACCATGTCTAAAATCAGCTGTTAATTTATTTAAATAAAATATAAGATATAGGAAATTAATACTCTTAATGATTATTAGCTTTTACCCGCGGCACCGCCCACGTGAATGTCGGTTTTCTGCTACATGAGAAATCCAAACATAGATTATCTCTGTACATCTTTTTTCTCTATTTACAAATGTATTTACATGTTTGTGTACAATAAGAATAAATAAATAAACAAATAAATAGATTTATATAAAAGAGCCTACAAACCACTACTGAAACAGGGGTCAAGCTGTATCTTTAATTCTACTAGACCGATTTTGATGAAACATACCGCAGTATTTAAGTCAGAGTAGTAACTTTAAGACTGTAATGATTTGATCTAAATCTACCCGATGGGTTTTGCGTGAAGCTCGAACAAACAAACAAACATCGACGGATTTGGTTTCAAAAGCCCTTAATTAGTCGATCTAAGTAGTTTGTTTTTAATTATCTTTAATTTTTGAAAATTTGACATTTAACAATTTTATAATAGTTTAGATAGATAGATAGATAAATAAACCGATGTGGTCTGCCAATATGCTAAACATTTTCCGTTAAATTTATTATTATTTTTATTTTGGAACATTGATCTTTGAAATAACAAGTTTAATCACATTATTTTATTATACACGTATAATAATTTATAACCTATTATTTTTCTTCATATTTAATTATTTCTAAGTTAAATAATTAAAAAAAAAAATAAAATAATTCATTATATTTACTTTCTTTGTTAACTTTTTGTCATATTTTTATTACATGAATAACATTTAAAACTTACTCTTTTTTCTTAATTCAAAGAGTAATTTGTTAGAGTTGCTGGGTGGGCCCCACTTTAACGCAGAATATAAAAATACACCATAACAACCCGTAAATTACGGGTATTTTATTACGGGGATTTGTAAATCGGTTACCGATTTACAAATCGATTGCAATTAGAAACCAATTATCGCAGTTTCTATACACCGGAATTATGCAAATCAGATCTTTGATCGCTTGCGAAACTAATTTCACAAGCGCATTCATATTATGAGAGTAATAAACGTTGCAATTGGCTCTTTAATTATTCGTTTAATCAAATTAATTGATATTCGCCGTAAAGAAGCGAGCAGAAATAAGAAGGCGCGTAGTGTAAACCAGTTAATGCTTTAAATTTTTTTATTAACAAATACACCCACGCGCACGCGCGCACA
>WUAW01038343.1:0-16615 GCA_017165845.1 Thaumetopoea pityocampa | reverse complement strand
AGTTTGTTTTTAAATATCTTTGATTTTTGAAAATTTGACATTTAACAATTTTATAATAGTATAGATAGACGAATGTAGGACAGACAGACATCATCGTTGTCATCAGCCCTCGGAAGTCCACTGCTGCATATGAGCCTCCTCCTTAAAAAGGAGGGATTTGTCATAATATCCGCGCTTGGCAGACGTCTTGCGGATTGCAGTAGATTTTGATTGAATAACAGTATATAGCTCTGCTGCTCCTCATCCTGGCACATCCCTTAGCTGGTGCTCACAATATCCATGAAAAGAGTTGGAGTGATGCTATTATTATGCCGGCGCTATATAGCCAATTACATACCTATTTTAATTCTAATATGTTCAACGGTTTTGGTGAAATTCAAACATCTACAAATAAACTGATAGCTTTTTTATTTGTGAAGTAGGAATAAAAATTTGTGTCTTATTATCCTTATAATTATCATACTATTAGGTTGGTGCATATGAAATGTCGGATTTTTTTACATGCAAACATTTCTCTTCCTGTTTTCGTTATACTTTTGTTTTGGCATAACCTCGTTTATGTACGGCTATAAACTGTCCATCGCCAGATCCACATTTCAACACAGAAGATTTTCTCAAAAGTGTCTCCTTTAATTTTTTTTTAAATTTGTACCGACATGAATTTCCACCGATATTCGTGTAATTTTTTTGTATGAATATAAACTTGGTCATAATGCTGCAAAAGCTGCACGTAAGATAAACCAGACGTTTGGGGAGAATACTGTTAACGTTCGAAAAGTGCAGCGTTGGTTTGAAAAATTTCGGTTTGGTGATTTTTGACTACAAAACGAACCACGGTGATGACCCAAAATGACCGTGAAAAATGGTGATCTGAAAGCATTGGTGGAAGCGAATCCAACTGTATCTACGAGGGAACTACCAGGATGGAAGTTTACCATAGAACGATATTGCGACACCTTTCTGAAATTAGCAAGGTAAAAAAAATGGATAAGTAGGTAACACGCACGAACTAACCGAGCGAAATAAGCTGGATCGGTTAATTGCACACATAGCACAGAATAATTGCGAAATTAAATGAATTAAATATGAAGTTTTGCAGCATCCAGCCTATTTGCCGGATCTCCCGCCAACCGACTTTAATTTTTTAAACTTTAAGATCTGTTTTTACGGGCTAAACAACATGAAAATGAAGACAGTCTGAATAAATCGATATATGAATTTATTGATTCTAAAGATCAGATGTTTTTTAAAACAGACATGTATGCTTTAAATAAAGTCCCGTTGGGAAGGTGCACTGAAGCGAAAGGAGTGTATTTTGATTAAATAAACAGCTTCTGAAAAAAGATATGCAGTTTTTGTGCAGTTTTTTTTTGTTGTTTGTTTATTCACTTAAAAACTCGACATTTCATATACACCAACCTAATATTAAGAGTTTAGTTGGAATATCACAGAAAGGAACTGAGATTTACATTTAATGTGCTACTTACTGGGTATCTGACGAATGTATATTTAATAGAAAGTGTTAGAGAATAGACTGATCAATATGCGCAGTCACAGCTGCAAGTTACTCGAAGATAAATGTTGATCTTTTACTTTTAGATTGTGTATTTAAGGTGATTCCACGAATTATTAACGATAATTTCAAAGTAAAGAAAACTGTTCAATTTTACACAGAACAAATAATAGATAAGTTAGGTAAGTGTGAGTTTGTGGAACATGTGGCTGTGATCATCACGAGATGAAGGTAAAAAAATTATTAAAATGAAAGAGTGAGAAAGTGTTACAATGAAAAAGTGTTAGAAGTAGCGAGAATAGTTAGTAGAATAATAGTAAAAAAAGTAGAAAGTAGCTAGGTAGTATTTAAATAAGAATTTTCGAACAAAATATGGAAGACAATTAGTAACGCCATGAAGAAGGTGATAGACTCTTATTATTCTTATTCTTCTTATTTTTTTTAGGGTTACCTAGTCACGGAATCCAAAAATCATTAAATCCAATATTAAATTTTGACTGTTGTAATAACACTGCGTATGAGGCTTGCGGAAGTATTAACTATGCAGGATTTGTTCAGTTTAAAAAATTGGACACAAAGTGACCAACAAGGAAACAAGCTTCTACCTCTAAAATATTTTTCATTCTACTGTGCCAGTAATTTCATGGCCAGTGAATTCGAAGAAATTAAATATTCTATTTCCCAGATTAACATACGATTCACTACTGTTGTTGACTTGAATCACACATTTGAAATTTGCCGCTTTGATATTCTTTGTTAATCACTAAAACAATGAAGGTAATACTGCGTTGTCTAATTTTATCTTTCTGATGCCAGTGTTATCGGATAATCCCCGTGCGAGGCCAGTTTATTATTACAGTTTATTATTAGATTAAGGCGCTTAAATTAATATTTTAATTACAATAATAACCTTGTTGAAATGTCTGAAATAAGAATGCTTATGCTTATGAATATATTTGTTTTATTCTCATTTTAACTCTGTGTATATATCTCTGTGATAATATTTTGCATTTATCATTCACAAAATTCGAAAAGTCTCAAGGTTGACTGACACCCTAACAATTGTTATTACGCTAAGTATAATTATATTAATTTATTGCGATCAACTGCGACGCATTCCAAAAATACGTTTCGTCAATTTGGTATACGTGATTTGGTATAAGCTGAATTAGGTATACGTGATAGCGACTTCAGGCTCTAGTTATTGGTACTGGTAACTCTGCTACTTAATATTGATTTTCTGTAATGTCCATCCAAACATCAACATGTTTTAAAGAAAAATCTTATATCACATTTATATCTTCTTAGAAATTAAAATCTGGAACCGTATAATGATATATTAGCCACTCACATGCACCATTAGTCAGTCGAAGTAAAAAATCACCCCAGCATTAACAAATTTAAATACGGGCTTTATCTAAGTCAGGGGCCACTCATCAAGGGAAATATTTACCAAACACAAAACCCGTAGAAGACTTCGTCAAGATAAAACACCGATAAAGTCTAATTAACTGGCATTACATTAAGGCTTATTAAGGTGTGATCCAATAGTGTAAAGTATGGGATCCGACTGCTGATACCAGACCATTGATATCTGTGGTCGCATCGCGGTACAGTGGTAACGTTTTAAATGTCTTTTCAAACTTTAATTGAGGAGGTTTCAGTCTCAATTAATAGATAAAATTAAAAAGTGGTTAATGGAAAGAAATATAGTGAGAAGAGTGTGACTCAAAATTATGATTTATAATTTTTAATCATTATTATAAGTTACATAGGTTTTTAAACAGTCACGTCTGTCGAACGACGTATAGCGGGATGAATGATGCACAGTGATGGTGATGAAGACGCTAATGATCACAGTAGGAAATGAAATGATAATTCTTAAATTAATTATTTAATGAAATGATATAAGGAAATGAAATGGTCGAAATGATAATTCGAAATGTTAACGTTAATTTCGAAAATGTCGCAAGAGTAGCAATATCGGAAAAGGGAAGTTTTACGACCAGGTAGGTATTATGTCTGGTGGAGGCTGCCACTGCCCAAACGGTTGATGTTGGGACGTTGTATATACTTTAAATCGCTATCAAACTTCATTAACGGCATTCAGACTTTTTGTCAATGACGTCACTATAGTCATAGCTGTACCATCTATGTGCATGTGCCATAGACGTAGCTGTGCCATTTATTGAGGATGTGTGGTAATATGTAAGAAGATAGGTTACCACAGACCACACAGACCAATGGAATAGATGAGTGATGGAGTGGATGGATGACTTTCGCAGGTATTTAATAGTGACAGCATAAGGAAATTAAGGAAAGAGACCAATATTCAGAAGTGGATTAATAAAGAACGTATGTTTGGATACAAATTCGCAGTCGACCTCTTCTAATTTGTTCAAATCAACACGTCATTATGAAAGTGACAGAAGCTTTCAACAATGCAATTACGTACAATGTCTGACTGCACACGAATAACGATAGAGCACACTTTATAAAGTGCAAACTGCCGACTAAAGTAGCAGCGAGTACTGGCGGTGTGTTATTATCGAGTCAATCGTGAGACAGTGATTTTGTTATATGTACTTACTTAGATTTAAAAATAGAATTTATTTTAAAATTTATTATCGTTATTTATTCATTAAATAAAATATTTTTTTAAACCTATTTTATGGCCTAGTACGGGGACTTTAAACCAAATGAAAATTTTAATACATACTTTTGTCAATTAAACAATAAAATGCTGAGGTATCACATTTTATTGCTTCTTGAAAGTGTTGACGTTAATCAGAAAATTACCATATAAATAATGCGAAAGTCCCCGCAACCATAATTGCCTTGAATAAATACGGTCACTTTGCAATGTTAGTCGCGATTTTAGTCTAATGTTTCAAAATTATTCACGATTATTGACAATTGATAAAAAAATAACACCAATCTTACATATCATATGGCACAATAAACAAACTAACATAAAATACTAAAATAAAACTTTAAATGATGCTTTTGTCGGGTTGTCGCCAAAACTTAAATGAAATAAAGGTCAATCAGTGTTGTGTATAATGATTTAATCTTTACAACGGAAAATCTGTGGTAAAGATTAAATCATTGTACACACGAACCTTTTATTCTTTTAGACTTATTGGATCATATATTCATCATTATTATCCCGAAGGCTTACAGTGATTGATATATCTTCTTCATTGAACACTACAATGATTTTCTGACTTTAACATCCAAATATTACCCGCGACTTCTCTTTTGTAGATCCACAAGTGAGAGTCACGAGGACGAATATTAATTAGATAATAATAAAATAATTATATATGCTATAGACATCACATTAAATAAATTGCTTTTTCTTTTATTCAATTAGGATTTTTATCACCAAATCTACTTTTGAAAAATAAATTAAAATTATATAAAATTAATAAATACATAAAAAATAAAATAAACAAATATTATGATTATTATTGTTTTGATTGTATGAAGTTTCCATTTAAGTTACATATTTAATTATCAATTTCTGTGGAGTTTCAATTTTAGATTTAATACATTTTTGGTATATTTAATAGCAATATAATTTTGTGAACACCTAACAATTTCTAACATAAAGTGTTGCCATTAAATTATTAATTTATTCCGAATCTATATTTGTTTCCACTATAAGGGCACGGACCTTCCCTAATCAGGAAGTTATTAAGCCGCAATGTACCAAGCTGGCCTAGTGCGAGTTGGTAGACTTCACACACTTCTACGGGCATGCAGGTTTCCTCATGAGGTTTTGTTCCATTTAGTACATTGGTCTCTATAATATAGACCATACATGATTAAAAAAATCAGTGGTACAGGACCGGGATCGAACCCAAGACCTTTCGATCACAAATCGTATCGGACACCAATGCACCAACATTACAATACCAAAAATATAGAAAAATATTAACGATCATACTTCGCATATACCAATATCTACAATATCTTAGAAGCCATGAATGTCAGAATAGCCCCCCATTTAAGGAAGTGCGCCGTGATTTGCAAACGTCCCGATGTGTGTATGAGGGCGTGCGCAGGCTTGTAATGTAATGTAATGTAAAAGGCCCTGACGTCTAACATTAGCTGGTATGGCTTTGGAAAATCGTCAGCTGGACAATATTCTGTAATTGGTTAAAGTACTGAGGAATACTTTGATGTGTTTGTAACTATGGACTGATTGATGGATCGAATTGGTTTATATTTTCATTGTAATGTAATTTTCTGTATTATACGATAATAAATTTTAGGTCTATGTTTTCTCAAAAAATGAAAGCTAATTTACTTAAAATTAAGCAAAATACTGCATGAACTATTAATTAATCATCAGCCATTATTAGCCATTCGGGCATGCAGATTTCCTCACGTTTTGTTCTCCGTTGAGTATATTGGTGTCTACAGTATAGAATGTTCATAAGTTAGAAATAGCCCAGTGATACGGAACTGGGATGGAACCCGCGACCTTTTCGATTGCAGGTCATACTTAGTGCCACTTGACCAACAATGTATAGTTATACATATTAGAACAAATATTACAGTATACATCTTTAAGAGAATTGTTGAAAGTCCAAAACATTTATAGCTGATTACATTGGTACTGATTCTGTTGTAACATAACTTAACTAAATTTAGTTTCTCCCTATCTTTTTCTAATGTCAAACACCAAAACAATATAGTAAACATTTATAGCGAGTACCGACCTATACTTCTGTCAAACGGTTAAAAAAATGCGTCTTTGCGTATCTTTAGTCCGTACGTTCCGTGATCGCGTTTAAATCTTTTAATTTTGACGCGCCAAAATGAAACTGACAGCACCAAAATTGTAGCTATCTCGTTTTGGTTTTCGACTTTAGAAAAAGATAGGGAGGGACTAAATAAACTAAGTTAAGTTCTGTTACAACAGTATCAGCACCATTGTTTGTTCGATATGATTGTAATTAAATCCATGAAAATCGGTTCACAAACTCCGTTACAGAGATCACGGTTCAGATCTGAGCTGCGTACCGGCGACTCTTTCGACAAAGCGAACAATTCCCAGGAACAAACTAACGAAGCCAGTTAGCATAACAATATTCGTGTCTCCGTCGCATGCCGGCATGTATACCGGATTGTTCTTAAATAACTACGTGGCTTTTATGTAAATAAACCCTTCGTGCCTCAGGGTGTGCGCTGATATTAAAAATCTTTTGTTGAGTTCGCGAACCGACCTATTTTCCTCGTGTCACGATGGCTTTTCGTATGAAACCTATATGTTGATACACTACTTTAATATTTTTAGTTTTAACTAGCTATTGCCCGTGGCTCCGCTCGCGTGAATGTCGGTTTTCCGCTACATGGGAAATACCGACACAATCATAGATAAAGCTTAACAACCACTTTTACTTGACCTCTTGTACTTTAACGGTTGCTACTAAAACAGGGATCAAGCTGTATCTTCAATTCTATTGAACTGATTTTGATGAAACATGCTGTAGTATTTAAGTAGGAATAGTACTTTTAAGACTAACAGTTTAACCAAAATCAACCTTCTGATTTTTGCGTGAAGTCCGGACAAACAAACAAACAAACATCATCGGATTTGGTTTCTGAGGCCCTTAATTAGTCGACTAACATTACTACACTAATTAGTTTGTGGCAGCGGAGTTAACTTAATTAATTGAGTTAAGACTAGATTCGGTATCTAGAATAGTCAATTGATAGTAAGGATTGAAGAAATATTCAAAAACTGGCACACATTTTTTTTATCAGTCATTTGAAGTTGAAATTCTGAAAAAGCTTGATTTGAGAAAAATCATTTTTAAAGTTTGAGTGAAAAAAACACACTTCTACTTGCTTGTTACATAGATTTTTATTTATTATTGTAGATTGAGATACTCTCCATGAAATCAACTTATTATTAAATTATTTAAATAGAGATCAGTACGGGGTATTCAAACGTATATTATTCCAAAAATATTGACATGCCGACCACTGGTACTTTTTTAATAAACTTTTCTCTTAAAGTTTCTGGTACTTAGAAACATCGTATATAGTCATTTACTATATGAAATTGTAGATAATTGAGCATTTATTAATAATCAATTAAAATCGCGAAATGCAATTTTTTCACGCAACTTTACAAAACTTCTTATATCTCTGAAACTAAATGCTGAGAACCCTTTTACTTGGACGTCCACAAATATATGTTGAACTTATTTCTGATAAAATCGACATCTACATCCAGAACACGTTTTTGAAGAAAAAAAAATACTCGACACAAAAAATGTCATAAGTTAGGTTTCAACAAAATTAACTGCATTAAATATCAACATACATTGGCAAAATTAATAAAAATAACGTATCATATTTAAAAACAGAAATCAATTGTTTATTAATTGATTTCAAATACTCCACTTATTGTTAAATAATTTACTTTTTACGTTTTGTAATAGGTTAAATATCGAAACGTTCAAGGATATTAGATATTGTCAGCGCTTTATGACGTTAAGACTAAAGTGCTATAAATTTATAGTCGAAGTCATTAAAGTCTTTTATATTGCGCTTCGTAAAACTGAAACTTTATAAACAACCGTTGTACATTATTAAAAGAATACCGAGGTAGAAATAAGCAAAGAAAATACGCCGGGACTTAATTTACATTTTGTATATTTTGTAGAAGGACTCTGTCATTTACTCAATGACTCGAAGAGACAATATTGACAAAAGACTGTGGCTCAGTAATGCAGAAAATATGCAAAACGTAATGCGGCGGAGCACCGATTTGATCGTTGTGTGGTCCGCTACTGGAACTAATATTACCATATTGAAAATGGCGAAAGACAAAACATAATAAGTGTTCGATAATGAGGTTCATCTCAATGTCTTCCTGTGGATGCTGCGAGAACCAGTTAACGGACATACCATAATAGGCAGCAGGACAATGGTGATCTCCACGATACCCGCCAGGCGTGGAGATTTAAAAGCGTGGCAAATGCTTTCTTTTTAAGGAGAAGATCTATCTCTAGCGTGGACGTCTATAGATTGATGATGATAAATGAGGTTAATTTTATAAGAAGTGATAGCTTAGTGGTATAAACGTGCACACCAACTCTTAGATATTGAATTCGAATCCAAGGCACGTACGGATCTCTAATTTTGCGAAATAATGTGCGTATTAATAATTATCACTCGCTTCAAACGGTAATTTAAATCATAGTGAGGGATATCTGCATGCCTGAGAGATTTTCTCGACGGAGTGTGAATTCTACCGACCCGATTTATTAATGTGAATTAATGTGAATTCCGATTAATGTGAATTCCACCACGATAGCTTAATGGCTATCGTGGTGGACTATACTCTAATCCCTCTCATTCTATGAGTAGACCGGTGTTTTGCAGTGGTACTGTTGATTTCGATTTATTGAAATTCAATATTATCGTCGCCTTTGTCGGTAGAGAAAGCAAACAATATGCAGCAATTTGTTTATTCATGCTAATTTTAAAATTAACTTCGTGAAATACAACAAACGTGCCTTGCAGCCGGACCACCAAAGTAGAGCCGCTTAACGCTGCTACAGTGCATGCGTTCTTGCGATACCTATTCATTATATGTACAGCATAACATGTACTTGCTAACGGATATTCTTGAAATTCAGTCAAAGTTTCTTGTACAGTTCCTCTCATAACTGCTTCGAAGTTGTTGTTAAGATCACGATTGAACTTTAATATAGTCTACAATCTATTATTGTAACACTTATGGAAAATTTAAGTTATTACATAGAACGACAAACCAAAGACATTATCTTTGGACGAAACAATGTCTTCATTTAAGCTATCTTTTTTATAACAGAATATGTGAAAAATGTGACAATGACAACACAAACATGTGATAGTGAAAATTGGATAATCTGGATCATGGATAATCTCTGATAATGATTCTAATAGTAATATCGAAAGGAGAGTGACTGCGGGTAATGAATAGTGCCCTGCACTCCGTAACGAGTGGCCAGTCAGTGTCACAAAAGGCACGTTTGGCTGTTCACAACGGTGTATTGGTACCTACGATTATGTACGCTAGTGAATTGTGAGTATGGTAACAGAAGAATTAAAGTCGTGTGAATGCTATGGTAACGTGTTCCCTATGAAGTATCTGATTTTTATTTGGTCATTTACAAAAAATGAATAAGATTCGTATGATAAAACAAATATACGAAAATAATATGGCAAATATATCCTTAAAAAGGAGCGATTTACCACCTCCACGCTTGCCAAACGTCTTGGAGATCACAGTGGATTTTGACTGAGTAACAGGATTATTATATATTACATTTATTACGTCTAAATTTCAGTATGTAGTTTTCAGATTCAGTTTAACTTCTAGAGAAGTTAAGAGCGTGATACTCTTATCATCGAATCTGTCCATTTATGACAGACTTTAGCTAGGTTCTGCCACTCTCCAATATTTATCTACATAATTTAGTAATTACATATCGTATCTTTAAAAAAGCAACCGAATACAAAAGTTTAATACTACATTATTAACCATGCAATCTTCCAGACATTGTATAATTTAGATGGAGCAACATTGTTGCCTTTCCCGAATCGCGATTAAGAAATCATTTGTAATTCATAGTATAATTTTCTGAAAGATTGCTGTATTTGTAAATATAATTTCTGATATGTATTTAATATGAAATTGGCGACGCTGAGTTATTTTCTTAATTTTAGTGGTCAGTTAGCTTTTAAATTATCTTTTATTATTTATCATTACTTCGCTGGATACCGACATTTTATGGTTTTCCTTTTTACTAAAACTAGTGCTTGTCCGCTGTTACACTTGCATGGATTAATATTTAACGGTTACTGGGTTTTTGATGGTAATTTTGCTTCTAATTTTTACACTTTGTACATTTTTTTCTAAATATTTCTGACGTATAAAGTGGCCTACAGTATTCTTTGGGAAGTTATTCTGTCTGTTTACCAATGAAACTTCCACCGATCGGTTAAGCCTCTTCGGAGATTAGCCCGGAAAATAGATAAATAAACAGACAATAATTTAAGAAAATCCCTGCAAATACCCATATAAGCTTAAGATAAACGTTTTATTTCTAAATCACAGATAGACACTTAAATTATTCATATAAATAATTTCAGAAAGATTTCTTGCTGTATTATTGTATCAGCATTATCATTATCATTATTAATATATGCAAGAATTTCATAATATGCGTGCATAGAGACATCTTAGAGATAGCACTCATCATCATTAGCCCTTGAAAGTCTTCTGCTGGAAACAGGTCTCTTCCTTATAAAGAGGTATTGCCATAATCTCCACGCTTGACGAGCGTTTTGGAAATCTCATTAGATTTTGATTAAATAACAGCTGCTGCCCATTATCCTGATATATTTCTTTGTTGATTCTCACAGCATCCACGGGAAGACATATAGTGACGCTATTATTATGCCAGCGCCACACAGCAATAGATGATGAGAATGCAATAGATTACCTTAAATTACATGATTGTATCGTTGCGTATGACTTTGGCTATATTCTTCAGTTGAGTCATGTAATATCAATGACGAGTACATCACTCAGATTTGCCGATGACATAGTGCTCATGGCAGAATCACTTACAGATTTAAGCATAATACTCCAAGACTTCAATAGAGCTTCTCAACAGGTGGGCTTAAGAATGAATATGGGTGAGACGAAAGTTATGGTCAATGCCCTTGTTCCGCTCCACCCAATAGTCCAAGAAGGCTCTATTCTCGAAGTTGTGTTGGAATATGTATACCTGGGATACGCCCAGCTAGGTAAATTAACTTCGAGAAAGAGGTCAGTCGCCGAATCCAATTCGGCTGGGAAGCGTTGCCGCATACCGCATTGCCTTAAGACTATGGTATTCAATCAGTGCGTATTGCCAGTGATGACCTATGGATTTGAAACATGGCCACTGACTATGGGCCTCATAAGAAAGCTTAAGGTCACGCAGCGAGCAATGGAAAGAGCTATGCTCAGAATTTCCCTGCGAGACAGGATTCTAAATGAGATAATTCGCAGGAGAACTAGAGTCACCGACGTAGCTCAAAGTATTGCAAAACTGTAGTGGCAGTGGGCGGGGCTCATAGCTCGCAGAACCGATAGACGCTGGGGTCTCAAAGTGCTGAAGTGGTGACCCCGAACCGGAAAGCGTAATGCGGGTAGACTCCCGACTAGGTGGACCTGGTGAAGGTCGCGGGTAATCGCTGGATGCAGGCGGCCTGTAGCCACTCGATGTGGCGATCATTGGAGGAGGCCTATGTCCAGCAGTGGATGTCTGTGGGCTGATATGATGATGAAATAATGAGTCACGTAATATCCACGGGAAAAGATGGAAGGACGCTAGTAAGCTGAGTTTGTTAAGCGTTAAGCGTTATATTAGCATATAAAGGAGTAGTGATAGTATACTGGTGCATTAACATGTCTTAGATCTCGAGTTCGAGTCTAAGTCTCGAGTTCACGCACCTCTGACATTTCGAAATAGTGAAGGAAAACATCGTGAGGAAGCCTGCAAACCTGAAAAATATTTTTGACGGCCTATAAATTCTGCTAATCCACATTAGGCCAGCGTGGGGAACTACAGCTTACCTTGAGAGAAGACCCCTGCTTTGCAGTAGAAAATTAGATAGGTTGATGTTGAAGACGATGAATCCTGTCTATACTATAATATTATAAAATTGTTAAATTTCAAATTTTCAAAAATCAAAGATATTTAAAAACAAATTAATCGAATCGACTAATTAAGGGCTTCTGAAACCGAATTCGTCGATATTTGTTTGTTTGTTTGTTCGGGTTTAACGCAAAAACCAGCGGGTAGATTTTGGTTAAACCATTACAGATAATATTTATTATTATAGGTATTTAGGTATATTTTCGACTTAAATACTGCGGCATGTTTCATCAAAATTGGTCCCGTAGAATAGAAGATACAGCTTGATTTCTGTTTTAGTAGCCGCCGTTAAGGAACGAGAGGTCAAATAAAAATGGTTTTTAGGCTTTTTATATAAATCTGTATATGTCTCGAGATTTCCGATGTAGCGGAAAACCGATATTCACGCTGACAAAGCCGCGGGAAAAAGCTAGTCTTATATATAATAGAAAAAGCTAGTCTTATATATAATAGAAAAAGCTAGTCTTATATATAATAGAAAAAGCTAGTCTTATACCTACTAGTAACTCTTGTGCTAATCAGCCGACATTATTTTTCTTTGCCTCCTAAATCTCTACCAACTCTTGACAATTTCCTTACCGTAATATCTTCTCCCAAGTTTCCAATATTGAACATAATAAACCTTTCAGAAAGATTACACCATACAAGCCTACCGCTCAATTTTCTGACACAAACTGCTCACTTTTGTATATGGTCAAGTAATCTCCTATTACGACTCCGGTTACAGGACGTCGGCACTATGTACACGGAAGCTGAATTTAATTACATCCCACCGTTATGACCGCTTGGTCCGCCCTCATCGTATGCTATCGTATTAATCATTGGTTAGGTTGATTTATGTGATAATTCTATGGCAGCCTATCTATTCTTGGTGTTATTAAGATGCTGGCTGCGTACGGCATCCGATACTGTATCGACTTTGCAAGCGTTCGTTCATAAATTATTATTGATAGACTTGTTAATAAGTTTTGAAGATCGCTTGATATAGTAGTCTATAAAGTTACAGAAAAGGGCTATTTACACAAGTTTCTCTTTTATTTTGTAAAAGTGGATATGACACTGATCGTACCGCGACATATTGAGAGCATAGATACGAGACGGAGTATGACCGTCCACTTAAACCATTCGGCCCATGCCTTTGATTCCTACCATGGGATTCCTTCCTAGGGTTCTTTACATGGTGCATGACAGGCTTTTTGTTTCCAGGTATGTTTTGGGCGGCCTTCCAGCAGCGATATTCGGTGAAACATCAATGCTCGTCGATCGTCCTTCGTGACAGTCTATGTTATACGAGCGAGTTAATAGGTCGACAAAAAAAAATCATTTTGCTTGTTCTCGAAAACCTGGAAGTCATTTCTGAAGTAATTTCAGGATAGAATCCAAATCAGAGTCGATATATTAAGTCATGGTTTTGAGATATTTGAGGTTATATATTCAAAAAATTATGTTTTGGGACATTTTAATGGTTATGTAGAAGCTCTACAAATTTTTAGCTTTATCTTAGTAATTACATCATCTAGCATTGATACACAAAGTGGTCTATATCGACCTTCAGGGGTCGACGATGACCTGCAAGGGGTCCACGTCAACTGTCAAAACCACATTTGTTGTTGATAAATTTGCAAAAAATTATATTAACTACGCTTTGGGGGTTTATCCAAAAGTGAAAATCATCACAAGTGATCTACAAGACAAAAAGTTTGAGGACCTCTGATCTAGCACCACTTTTCTCCTTTGAAACCCGTTTAGAATGGTCATCTAAATTGTTTACTTCAAGAGTTATGATCATTTTAAGAGCACATGTTCAATTGAACAGCATATGCCGCAACAGCTTACCATTTTGGAGTATCTATTTTTTCTGAAGAAAAGTTTTTTACGAAAATCCGTATATTAACGTTTTTAGAAATACTGATTACGAATCTGAACTCAGATTTTGTAAATTCAAAATGGCGGATCTAAGATAGCGCACGAAAATGGAAATATCACTGTACTTTGTATACTAAACTTACATAGGCTTGCAAAATTAGGCTTTCATTTATTTTAGAAGCCAGAAAATTACATTCGTAATCAAGTTCACGTTAATACACGTTATACACGTTAATACACGTTCAGGTTCATAATCAGCCGAGGTTCAAACCCAAGCGAGATCTTTCAATTATCTTAATTAGGACAAGGCCTTATCCACTGTGTTACCATGTATAGGAAGTAGAAAACCTCTCTCTTTCTCTATTTTTGTAATAACAGTTTTCCATAACACGCCAATACAATTTGCATTCCAGTTGAGTTTTAGATCAATTAAGAGTAAAGCATTTGCCAACATTATTGGGTTTTACTCGGATTCAATCAAAACTAACTGACGTACAACCTACAACCTAGTCCTACCTAAAGGGGAGTGTTATTTACGGGGTACCAATGAAGAATTATCGCCATCGTGACGACGTGAAATTGATGAAGCGGGTGTTGCTAACCTTTAAAGATTTATTTATGTATTTAGTTTTTTAAACTTCTTGATGAAGGTGGACTTGATGTCTGGGGTATTCTCTATCAGTTTATCTTTGGGTAGTGCCATTACTTGCCGTGGATGCCGTGGGAACCAGCTAAGGGATGCACCAGGAAAACAGACAATAGTATTATCCTGTAATTCTATCACAATCTACTGCGATCTCCGAGACGCCTGCCACGCGTGGAGGTTATGGCAAACCCCCTCTTTAAGGAGGAAGCCCGGTCCAGCAGTGGACTTTTATGGCTGGTGAAGAAGGAGAAGAAGTGCTAATAAAGTAGATTTACTATTAAATATTAATACGATACATACATACTTATACCGGTATCCTATAGGGGTAAGCAGAAATAACAGCTCGCCACATACTATGATCTTAGCACACCTCTTTCATCTCATCCAAATTCATACATTTTCCTTAAATGATGGGTCTCGCTGGATGCAGGTGGCTATGGACCGGTCGCGCTGGAATTCGATTGGAGAGGCCTATGTTCAGCAGTGGACAGCTACGGGCTGAAATGATGACGATGATGATGATATTTAGGTATATTAAGTTTCACACTTCTTTCTCGAGTAATGCTTTAAAACTTTTTATATAGTATTTTATAACTTTTTATAGCTGTGCAAATTGCTTTGTTTTACCGCTGTTCTCAAACATTATAATAATAAAACTTACAGTATCATTATTTAAAATTGTGCAAGTCGTAAATGAAATTTATTGAAGTGCAATTAAAGGATTTTTTTTGCGGACCATACAAACAATTTATTGTCAATTAAAATGTCTTGAAATTTATCACGTGGATTCATTTTTATGGTGTGGGTTGAAGAGTAATTTCTTATAAATTTCAGTTGTATATTTTATTGTTATTATTTCTTTATTTATACAGGTTATAATTATTGTACAATGTACGTGGTTCCGCAAAATTAACAATCACTATCAGTATAATCAGATCGCGGAGGTGCAGTGTTGGTAATAGGCCACCTCTTTAGAAAAAGACGGATTTCCCATAAGCTCTACGCTTAGCAGGCGTCTTGGAGATAGCAGATTTTGATTGAATAACAGGATGACGCTGCTACCCATTATCCTGGTATATCCCTTAGCTGGTTCTCATAAAGCGCAAGGGAGTAAGTATATAGATTGACGATATATTATATCGGCGCCACGCAGAATAGGAACCAATATCAATACCACATATCACCATGTAAATACATTGGTGGTGTAGTATTTATAGACACGACTCACGATCGAAAGATCGCGGGTTCGATCCCAATCCTGTAACACTGAGTGATTTCTAATTCATGTAAAATCTACATTGTATGTACAATGTATTCAATGGAGAAGGAAAACTGTGTACGAAAACCTGCACGCCCGCATGGGTGTGTGAAGTCTACTAATCCTCACTAGGCCAGCGTGCATAGAGCACAAAACCAAGGTCTGTGTGTACAAATGATTCACATTTGGTGAAAAACACGTGTTATACGAGGGACACGAAATCAAGTAATATGAAAACGCGTTATAAGAGTACTATGTTATAGGGGGGAGTACTGTATAATTATATTGCTTTTATTGTATTAGCCTATTTTGTATGTTATAGTTATTTATTTGTATATTACATTTATAAATTAGAGTATTATACACATTAGTGTATTTGACGACTAATTGGTACAGTGGCAGTGACTGTGGTTACTGTGGCGATGAGTCCCCGGTTTCGAATCTTAGTGAGTACAAACTTTGTGTTATGAGCACAAATATTTAAATAAATAGTCATGTTTTAAAAGCCATGGCTTTATCTATATAAGTATGTATATCTCCTCCTCCTAATTGTATTCAGGATAGCTCATCTCTGAGTGTTTTCAAGAAAAGAGTTAAGGAGCACTTTCTCTCAA
>WUAW01038342.1:8843-26356 GCA_017165845.1 Thaumetopoea pityocampa | reverse complement strand
AATTGCGTCTTCGCGATAAGGCCGCCTTTGTGCACATTTTTTGTGTATGTATTGTGATAATTGTTTTTCCTATTTGGATGTGTGAACAATAAAGTTTATTCTATTCTATCAGTGTATATTGATTCTGTATATTATTATATCAATATTGACAGTTGAAAGGTAAGAGGGTATGAGCGACAAAAACCAAATTGTTCAAGAGAGCGGCTTAAAGCTTTAAACTGCAGAAAAATGGACACAACCTTTTTATTTATTGTCATATCGTGATAATGGAAACTGCTCTGGAATCAAGAAAAATAAAAGCATTAATTGGCAAAGCATTTATTTATTTCATTAGATGTTGTTTTATGTCGCTTAGATCAATAATAATTGATCTTGATTAGATGAACCAATTGAGTTTTTTACTTGGGCTTAAGTGACAAAAAAGTCATTGTAGAGCCATGGGAGTAAGTGCATTGGAAAAGCGGACAATTTTAAGATGGCTTATATAACTCATTTAGAACCAAAATGTTGCTTATGCCCTCTTACCTTTCAAAGCATTATATTCTCACAAATATACATTCATTCAGTTCAATATGTATACCCCAGTACTAAAGTTCAAGAGTATAGCCAAATCAGTTTGGAGATTTTTGCATTTGTAGTAAATAAATTGTAGTGGTTAAGCAGATAAATAAATAAAAAATAACTTTTTTATTTTTTTTATTTTTATAGGTAATATTTTAGTTTTATACTTAATATTTTACATATTAAACATAATTTAGTATGTAGAACTAATCACTAATGCTTCTTATAAGTGACTGATGGGAGAATGTGAAGCATGTTGTAGCTAGCATAAACTGGTTTATTCTGGTTTTAGTCATTGTTTGCACAAACACTACTACAAACGTAAAAGTGTCTCCAAGCTGATTTATCTGTACTTAATCATTATATACTAACTTAAAGAGTGGATTACAAAAACTGAGGTTTACAATTAAGTCTAGTTCCATCCTCTCAGACTAAAGATAAAAACTGCAACATTGATCCACATATCAATAAACTTTTGCACAAAATGTAGATGATCATATCACTATAATTTTGGCAATACAGCCACCAATAAAGTATTTTTCTTAGAAATAATGCAAAAATAAATAAATTTAAGTTTCTAATAATTTAGATCACTGATACCCAAAGTACATAGACACTCAGGGGTTGATAATGAGTTCACTATAGTTAGAAATATAAAGTGATTAGCACTATATCAACTATCAAAAACACATTTGAAGTTGATGAATTTGCAGAAATTCCAATATTAGCTAAGCAGGGGGTCTACTTAAAATTGACAAAAATGGCAAGTTGTCTATTAGACTATACAGTCTGGGGGCCTCTTGTTTAGTTCTTTCTTATACATTTTTTAAAAAAAATTATTGAAATGAGTGTGATGAATATGTATTTATGTTTCTTTATTTCACCATATGTTAATGCCTCATATGAATTAGATATGATTAATATCTGGTATTGTTAGAATTCTTATCCTTGGACAATTCCTCAACTAGGAAAGGGAAAGGCCTAAATACACTTGAATTCAATGATACCTAATGTTAGGCCTTAGTCCTCTTTAAATTAAACTAAAACAAATCATTAAGGCTACCAACCCACACTAGGCCAGTGTGGTAGACTATCATATGACCTAATCCCCCTCCTGATTAGGGGAGGTCTGTACCCCTGTATTGATGATGATGAATCATTTAATTTATTAAGAAGTGTAAATAACTTTTTTTAGAATAAATTTAAACTGTGAACCTTCAGTCTTGGCTTCTACCAAAATCTGTTTCCTAATTCATTTTGTCAGTTAATCATATTCTTATTGCACTTGTGATTATTATTTATTATTTAACAAGAGGTTGTCATTATTAACACTAAGTGAGTGTTACTTACCTAAAGAAGCTCCAAAGATGTGAATTTTATCGAGTTCAAGATAATCAATAAGTCTTTTGAAGCCATCACACCATTCTTTTATATTCCAGTATGGTGGCGGTTCAGCAGATATGATACGGACACCCCGAGAAGCCAAGCCCATGATTTGTTGAAAATATATGTCTGCAGTCCCTGAGACAGGTGTTAGACATATTAGAGGGCATCTTACTGATTTCGGACCACTATCAAAAACTCTCCAAGCCTGTAGATGGTAAACAGAAATGAAAATTGAATAACATATCTACCGCCTTTTCAATTTCAGAACGGCTGGTTAATTAGCTGAGTTGTGAATATATCACAGAAAGACAAACACAGTTACATTTATTCATTTACTATAATTGTTGAGATGCACCAGTAAGAAGTTAAAGACGATATTCACTCGTGCCCGTGTCCTTGTAAGCATGTTTATATATAATAGTTAATAATAGTTAAAAAATCGAAAGCCTTTCTACTATAATAATATTAATAATATCGTTTTTTATCAAGTTCTTTAAACGGCTAATATTTTGCGGAAAGCATGACATAAATTACAGGAGTTAATGACAGTAACAACAAGAGATGACCACGTTCTAGATTGTAGGTCAATTATAGATATTTAAAGTCTGTTTACCTTTGATCCGTCCGAGTCAACAACAATTTTTCTCAAAGGAATGCTACTTCTGAAACTGAGATATTCATTGGACTGGGACAACTCACTAATATAACTCATTTTCAATTTAAGATTGTTTACAATATCATTAATTTAAATCTTGACACTTTTCAACACTAACAATTGGAACAATGTTATCGTAGTTTACACGTATTATAAATAATTAAATATCTATATGCATAGTGTGTGCATAGTTATGGATATAATTCGTCCTTTCGTCTCGCTTTCACAGCACAGACTACGAAATCTACGAATTGATTTTTTTTATTAGCTCGCCTATTATGCAGACTAACTTCATTTAGTTCACAGGTTTCCAGAGTTTTTTTCTCATAGACCATTTTCAAAATTTAGCTGGTTANTGCAGCTACATTTCTATCATATTCCCAAAACTCGACAAAAATGTGAAGATTAGATCTAACTATGGAAATTTACGTACGCCGTCGAGTCTTCTGTTGTCCCCTGGGGGTCTACCTGGACAGTTTGGAAACTAAGGATTTAATTCATGACCCATGTTTAATTCATGATTCCATAGGGATCGGTGGAAAGTATAAATAAATACGCTGTTAAGGAACAATGGTCTATATTGAAAGATAGAAATAGTGTATTTAAACTAAAAACAAAATATAAAATTGACAATATCACTGGGAATTTAGAAACAAATAGTGTTTGTGAAAGAGATTAAAAGGAATGTTGCATGATGTGCAACACAGGGGGTGTTTTAACTTACTTATATTAGTTTTCATAAGCGATCATTTAAATGCTCTTTTTTAAACAATAATATGCCCATGTATGACATTTTATTGCTTCTTCGTATTTTTTTTGACAGCAATCCAAGGCTTAACAGGCTGACTACCACTTCTCTTCTTAAATCTGGCAGCTATGGTTAGCATTGCTTTAATATTCTTGCCACTGTTGACTATTACAATCAATTAGTTTTTGGTCCCATAACTACATGTCTTTCTTTGTTTTGTTCAAGGTCGATAAGCGGACTCCACAAAAATGCGCTAAGATTCTCGTGATCTATCATGATCTATTAATGACGAGATAGATTCGGGGTCACATTTAGATCTTTAAACACATTATAAATGAGTGTTCGTGCTTAGGTATCAATATCGCGTTCAAGCTTAGTTTTAGTTAACTACGAGTATACTCGTGCCATTTCGAACTGTTTTTGTTCACAAATAATTACCCTAGTAACACTCTGCTACATTGAATGATCGTAGTAGGTGGAAAGAAGTGGTCTCTGCTTACCCCAATGGGAAAGAGGCGTGACTGTATGTATGCATGTAGTATATACTGTGGTCTCTGCCTGCCCTTATGGGATATCGGCGTGAGTGTATGTATGTAATTACCCTAGTTTACACACGTTGCTTCACTTTTACGACAAACCGACGGATAGCGTAACTGATTGTTTAGGCGAACTGACGGAGCAGACTAGCGACGCGTTATGGCTTTTAAGGCATATTTTAAATGCTGATTGACATTTTGTATGGGACCAGTGGTAGAAATAGCAAGTCAGCACTAATATGCCTAAGGGTTAGGGATGTAACAGAACGCAAAATTAGAGTTATCAACCTCGACCTCGTAACTACAATTTTTTTTTTGTAATTATTGTGATAATTGTTTATTCCATGTAAATGTGTGTGCAATAAAGTATATTCTATTCTATTCTACAATTTATAAAGCAGTGCTATAACGATTTACCTGTCCAGCTACACCTGCGTGCTATTTACACAATTATCAGCAACAAAAAACATCTCGAGCCCATTGTGCATCCATCGTCCCCAGTCCTTTTCGTCCCCACTACAGGGGCACGGGCCTCCCTGATCAAGAGGGGGGGTTAGACTCTAGTCTACCGCGCTAGCCGAGTTGGTAGACTTCACACACCCATGCGGGTATGCAGGTTTCCTCACGAAGTTTTTCCTTTTCCGTTGAGTACATTGGTGTTTACAATGTAGTCCAGAGGTCCTCAAACTTGTTTGTCTTGTAGACCACTTGTAATGTTTTTCACTATTGAGTAGAGCCCCCCAAAGCGTAGTTAATATACTTTTTTTTGTAAGTTTAATAACTTCAAATGTGTTTGACATTTGTCATCGTCGATCCCTGGGGGTCTATATAGACCACTTTGGGTATCAAATTGATACTATCAATGATATATATTGTACAATAATTAAACATCAGTGGTACGGGACCGGGTCGAATCCATGACCTTTGGATCGTAAGCCGTGACTGGCATTACTAAACTATCAATGTACTTACTGATATTGATTGTGCATCCTTACTGATAATATAGATCCTTAGTTCTCAAAGCGGTCCAGGTGGACCCCCAGGGGCCTCGACGGGGGTCTACGTTGGCGTACGCAAATTTCCATAGTCAGATCTAATCTTCACATTTTTTGTCGAGTTTTGGGAATATGGTAGAAATGTAGCTGCAGGGCGTCCACCGGAACCAGATAAATTTTGAAAGTGGTCTATGAGAAAAAATGTCTGGGAACCTCTGATACAGATGTATCTCCCTAAGATATGAGATTTGTTTTTGGGGATTAAAAAATTGTGTGCCAACATTGAACGGCCAGTATATTTGTTCTATAAATAATCACATCTCTACATCTTCAGAGGAATAAAAAATGCAATCTCGTCCAAACATATTCTGTTTATTATTCAATAATTAATTAACATTTTCTTCGTGAATTTCTCCTACGATGACTTTCCAAACCACTTACACTATCTTAAAGCTAACTAATGAATAAATTTTTGGACGACTTTAGCATGATTCGAAAACATTAATTTTTGTATAGTGAAAATAATATTAGGTTTCATAAATTAGCGCTATAAACTTTACCAAGTAGCATCACTATTGATAAGTTACGAATAGCTTATTAGCAAATTTAGTAATCAGTGTTTGAGAGAGTCTACCCTTAGAAGTTCAAGACATATATGTGTGTACATTTAATATATATTAGTACAGATACGTTACATGTCTATAAATTTAACTTAATGCATTACTAACAATAAAATGTCATTTTTAATTAAATATTCATTATATGTCACAAATAATTTTGTTCTCGAATTACTAAACAATCATCGATTATACCATACCGTTCTTTAATATTTATATGATTTCAGGATAATCCAAATCATTAAAATATATAATCTCTGTACACATTTTAAATTTGTCTGCCATTGCAAATAAAACTCATAACCATTTTTATTTTCATTAGTTGATTAATCATTCTAATAGGTGATCCAAAAATTAACTAACCATAGACTAACAAACGATTGGGCAATAATGTTTTACCGTCACAAAAATTATATTATATATTAACAAAATTAATTACAATTCGCTATTCAAAATGCTCTACCATTTATACATGATCGTGCCGAGTACGAGGCCAGGCAAATCTGTCGACTTGGGTACAGTGAAAATTAGGAGATTCGTACTTGATTCGTACCAAGATTCAATGTGCGACGTTGCAAATGTACCACAATGACATAAATAATATAAAATTACTTACAATCACGGTCACTGTGATAATAATATTATCAGTTCCACTGAGGGGGCAAGTTCAACTAAATTTCATGTACTAAGAACGTAAAAATATACTAATATTTTATACAATTCATAAACAATTTACAAGACGAGTTTTTTAATAATTAAAAAAAAATCATCAGACATGTCTACTATAATTAATGACCGACTCAAGTTTCGGTTTCGCCTAGTTTCGGCCGCGATTTAATTTAGACCGAAATTAGATCAAAACTAACGTTTCTATATTCTCGACATGATGTTTTACATTTACGGATAAAGACAAAAGTATGTAATGAAGCAACCGATGTACAAAATTTATTATTAGTAAGATAAGACACCAACTTTTTAATGTGAGCCTAATTTAATTTATAGAAAAAGTTAAATATTTAATATAATATTGCTATTTTAAATTTTATCATTTTACAACATTTACGGCATGTAGTGCGTGCCTAGATATAGAAAAATTGAAAATAGAAAAAAAACTACATTTATTCGGAAATTAAAATGTAAGTTTCGGTTTCGGCCGAAACTTTGAAATACAATTTCGATTTACGCTGAAAATTATTTCCGACGGTCACTAATTATAATACAGCCGTACAAATGCCTTGCAGTATGGAATCAGATAATCATCTATATATGTAGTGTACATAAATGTTAATTGCCATCTTATTGTCGTTGTTATATAATCAACATTATTTATTGCTACATGTTAGAAATTATATATACATAAAATCACGCGCCTCACCTCTACTTCAGTTACTCTATAATTAGATCAAAATAATTATCCATTTTTGTGTTTAGGGACTACTACAACTTATTCTTTTTGCAATATTGAATTTTTTATTAATATTTCGCTACATATGCGTACGTTAGTGGAGTGAAAGGGGGGCCTAGTTTTAAATTAGACATGTCTACATAGTAGAGGCCGTATTTCACTAGGATACCACACCAACACCGGTGACACCATAATCAAACGAATCACAACGACATGCAACGTAGATACACCGACAAGGTTAGCTAACTTTGTTAGATTTATTTTCATAAATTTGGTAGCTATATGCCTAATTCACATAGCCGGAGACTTCGCCATGGTGCCCCGGGGAGTTAGGGCACTTAGGGCTCTTAATATATTGCAATCATTTTTATACTCAAGCAAGCTACGCATGAACAGAATGATGCTTCTTTATATTTTAGCTCTAGAGAATTTTTCAACCTAAATATGGACTCCAAAAAAATGCAAATTCTACGAGATAATGGTTTTTAAGTGTAATATATGATAATTGATATACGGGCTCATGAATCGTTTCAAGCCACATTTGCTCTAAACTATGGTCACATAATAAGCATTTAAAAATGGCCAGATCTTGTACGAGGAACAATCCGATGTAGGTTAATTATAAATGAAAAGGCACCATTAATGACGTCACAAATTCGCAACCAAAAAAATGTAGGACAGAAGACGATTATTAAAACGCAATCTACATAATAGCATTATCAGTGCGTGAAAAATGCGAATAAATTTTTTAACTCTACACAATACTAGCACTTAAAATAAGAAATTGCACAAACAAAGCCATTGATGATCAGAAGTAAGATCTATTTCCGGACGACAGACCTTGTCGTCGTAGGACTGACTTCGATAAGTTTGACTCAACGATTTATTGATATATCTAATATTTTATCGCGTTTCGTTATATTAGACATTTTATAATGTCGATTAAAGAATACAACAAAACTAATAACAACTGGAATTAATGTTTTGGTAACTACACTCATTATGCATTCCAGCTGAGAACATGAGACTCAATATGAACTAATAAACATTAGCAGAATGAATCACAAAAAATATTCGTTTCAGTAAAGTGTCAAATCAAAAAAAAAAAACATTAAAAATTGCTAAATTGTAAGTGGACCATGGATTTTAAGCAATTTCTTATTTGTTAATAGGCTGTTTCATTTTATAAAATACTATCCAGCCGGTTAATGAAAACGAATTTATAATTTAACACGCCTCATAATAAGACTCCATCTAATTGTAACATACATATATGTGTACCGACAACATATTTACAAAAATAACCTTTTAAGACTCTGTCATGTGGCCGATGGTTTGAATTTACAGTGTCAAGCATATGTTTACGTTATCCTTCATTGAGAATGTAAGTGATGTAAAAAAAATTGTATGATTTATTTGAAGTTCTGAAACACGTTACTTAATTAAAAGCTAGGGTGACCTTGGCAGCCATTTTTGTGATTTTGCGTATAGGCCACAAGACATAGAAGTGATCTTTGTAACGTCTTGAGGCATTATTTTTTTTTTTTTAAGAAAAATTACCATCCCAAGATATAGTACCGCGAAGCTCCATAGGCTTATACATCCTGGACATAAATTCAGTACATTGTTTATTCCACGAAGTCCACTCGGTTCTCTTTCAAACTCTTCTCTAAATTTTGTTCGTATGTTGTATAATGAAATAAATACCAGGTATGCAGTCATTGTAGTATTCAAAACTAAGCACTTTCGGTCTAATACACTATAACACAATATGCAAGTGAAGCTTTAAAACAGAGCGAAACCGACTTCGTGAAATAACGAACTACAGCGTTATTTTACGTATAGTGAAAAGGAGAAAAATGTCGAATAGATTTTAATATCTAAATCTGGATAGAAAGAATGAAACTTACTAGTAATTTTCTAGTTAAAATAACTAGTTGTCTCTACAATATTACGGTCATCGTTCGTTGCCACGACAGAAGGACGTGCGATAGAAGAGGAGCGCACATTTTAAGATGTGCCTGAATGTTAAATGCGCGGCACAATTATCAGCCGACTTTAAATATTTTGGGGCCAACTGAGATGGAAAGAAAAGTACAAGTGAGTACACCGTCGCAAGTCATAAATCAAGTCACACGTTTTCACTATACAAATAATAACCCTGTATACTGTTTCCCTCAGCCCGTGGTGCTCAAGCCCAGACGGCCGCCAGGTTGGGCTTGCTGTGAGCCCAGTCTCGAGCAAGCCGATGTCCCAAGTGTCTGGTAGGTGCGAGCGCGCGGCGAGGCGCGGCCTCACGACTCGCCGTTGCCGCTGTCGTCGGCGTCACCGTCACCCCCGTCCACCTCCTCGTCCGAATCGGAGTCGAGATCATCGTAATCATCATCGTAGAAATCAGTCATGTCCAACTGCGCAAAATTAAAAACAATAAAATTAGTAGTGTCAAGGCGAGCGCACTCCGTGCTCTAAACACACAAATGTTACAGTGAAACCTGGTTAAGTCGACCCTTGGTATGTGAGAAACCTGGATGAGGTTTCGACACTTTTGCATTAAAAGACCTCTTTTACTGGCAATTTTTAAAAACCTTTTTAACTGAGATCTGATTTGTTAAATTTCTTCAATGTTTACCTCTATATTTGGGACTTTGTAGCTCAATAGCCCATATAAGTAATACTATTTATCAGGTTTGGAGAAGTTTGTTTACAAACATTCCAATTTTTCCATAATTGCTTTGTTATTCAACACTATCTACGGTTTAGTACGATAAGCACACTTGCTTCACACTAATAAAAGTGCATAACATGTTAAAATATAAGTGTAATTCATTTGCAAACCTTTATAGAAAAACAAACAGAGCATTTCAACCTCTGTTAGCGGGACCCTCTATAAATAAGACAACTGTCATTTTAAACCTGCCTATTTGGGAAACTGGGTAAATGAAAAGCCCTTAATATGGTTATTAAAAATAAATGTACAAAGGCGAGCTTAACCCACAATTGAGTTTTCTACCAGCGAACCTTTGATATTTGAAAGATGCGGCAGTCCTTGTGAGGGTATGAAGTACAACAGATAGTTTTTATAATATTGTACATAAGAGATCCCAGTTGTACAGGTTTCTCTGTATAGGCCTACGCAACGTGGCCTATTCGATTGGATCTAACACAGTGTGTACCACACACGCATTGTACTTGGGTGTTTCCATCAATGAATATTTACCTATCACGCTTCCGGGCGAGAAAGAAGCGAGCGATTCTGTAACGGTCTAAGAAAAAAGAAACCCTAACACGTAAAGATACGATTCATATTAGCCTGCACGCACATGGCGAGGTGCTTTGTTATTAATAAAAATGTTAGGCACACAGCGTTGTGCTAAATGTAATGTGAATTCCAAAAATAACATCACTCCATCTCTTCTCGTTGATGCTGTGAGAACCAGCTAAAGGATATAGCAGGAGAATAGGCTGCAGCGTTATCCTGTTATTCAATCAAAATCTACTGCGATGTCCAAGACGCCTGCCAAGCCTGGAAATTATGGCAAATCCCTCCTTTTTAAGCAGGAGGCCCATATCCAACAGTGGACTTCTACGAGATGATGATGATGATGATGAAACATGAACTTATCACCGAATATAATATGGAGGAGATACCACAGAAGATAGAGCATAGTGGAACAGATCGAGTCGAATGCTAACCCATAAACATAGACCGGGATTAACAGCGCCAGGCAAAGATAATGTTTGAAATGCAACTGTGAGTTTGTTTGTTACGCTTTCACACCTTAACTACTCAATCGGTTATCATGAAATTTTGTACACATGTTCTCAGAGGTACAGAGAAGGACACAGGGTACCTTTAATCTCGAAAAAAAAAACTGTTCCCGAGGGATTACAAAGTTATCAAATAATTGTATTTTCAACAGTCTCTGAATGTATTTTAAAGATATCAACATGACCGAAGCCGCGGTTAAAAGCTAGCACTGACAAGGTCGTTAAATGCGAACCGTCGTACGCATCCATACGCTGTTCGACGTTTTCAAGTAGTTCCAAGCCGTGCGCGTCTGTTCCAAGTGCGCTCTTGCGCATACGGAGAATTGGCACGTGTAGAGATTAGACTACGTTAGTTGTTAGACTACTTTAGTGAAGTTGTATTTTCTTGGTGTCTGCTTGATAAACAACAATGACAAGGCCTTTTCATGAACCACGTGTGTTTACCCACATAAGTATAGTAGACAGAAAAGCGTCAAATTCCCCCCTTTTTAAGAAGAAGCCATATCCAACAGTGCACTTGTAAGACTGATGATGATGTATGATCTCTTTTATGTGTCTATGATTTTTTTCTCATATTAGTTATATAACATAGATAATACTTTCAACTGTTCAGCAGCCATTTTGACAATATTCGTTTCAGATTATAGGCAAGAGACTCGAAGGTAGGAGGAGGAAGAAGTCTTGGTCTTTGTAGTAGACAGGCACGGATAAAATAGTGATAGTTTAATCGGATAAGATAGTGATAGTAAAATGCACGAGTCATTCAAATATATATGAGATATTCGTCGAAACTTGTATACCAACTGTTCTTTGTTCGTAATGTGCGAAGGGCCTAAGGCGGCTCATGGTAATTATGAGGTCCTGCTGTGGTATAACCACAAAAATAAGTTACATCGACATTCATGTATGCGCAGACGGGTGTTAACAAAGACGGTTTAACACCGATTGTAAGCACTAATTCAATAAAAATTTTGTTGTACGTGTAACATTGAAAACGTAATGACAGATAAACTCATGATATCTCGCTCGTAACATCTGTGACGCCAAAATGGCGCGCTCACGTTCAATCAATGGCCGACGAGGAGTTTATCTGTGGCTTATAATTTGATGAAATATTTTCGCACCTTTGCAAAAATGCATAATGGGCAGGTACATCGTTGCAAATTATTTTTGTGGTACTACTGTACTTATAATATTATAGTGAAGTCGCACCTGCGGCTCCTGCGTCGTCGATTTGACTTGTGTTTTAATGCAGTAATCTTCTAAGGTGAGAGGTACCACGATGCCCTCTTTTTCAGCTTCTATACGCGCCACTTGCGCTTGCTTTCTGAAATTTACACCAATATGAAATTAAATATTTATATTGTATTTTTTTTTATTATTTTATACTTGCAACACTAATAGTAAGCTAGCACTGCATCCCATATAAAAGTTTCCGAATAGATTATACTTTCCCGATTCTTATCGCATCTGCATGCGTTTTTAGGCTTGAGCACCAAGTTGTTATGCGTCCGAGGTCTGCAATTGCGAGGAAGTACTTTATCATCTAACTCAGAGGTTCCCAGACTTTTTTTTCTCATTGACCACTTTCAAAATTTAGCTGGTGCCGGTGGACCCCCTGCAGCTACATTTCTACCATATTCCCAATACTCGACAAAAATGTGAATATTAAATCTAACTACGGAAATTTGCCTACGCCAACGTAGACCCCCGTCGAGTTTCCCGTGGACCCCTGGGGGTCCACCTGGACCACTTTGGGAACTAAGGCTTTAAATAAACATGTAATTCATATTCCTTTTTTACCTTAAGTAAAACTATCTAAAGATCGACTGGTTGAAAATATCTCAGGCATTAAGTCCGCCCATATGCCTTTAGTGTATGATACATACATACATACACACACGCCGGTATCCCATAAGGGTCGGTAAAGACCACAGTTTGCCCAAAAAAATCCCCGGCAAAAGCTAGTATGTAATAAAACTCTATGGAGCTGTAAAAATATATTTTTTAATTATATTTATTTATATGAGCACTTGGTGATGAAAAATGGCCACTGGCACCTGAATTATATTAATTTTACACCAACCCCGTTACTTATTATAAAAACTTTTTTCAACATTCGTACTATATTTAGATCAATATATTAAACCACAAACCAATACTACAAAGGGTTTAACTTAGTCTGCGTTGTGTAATAAGAGAGTAATAAAAACTAAGAACAATTAGTATTCAAAATTGTTTTACACTCGATAAGACCTCGCGTTCGGATTTATCGATACATCGATTACGGCTGGTTTTACTAAGTTCTGAATTAGTTCCGATTTCGTTTAAATCGCAAAATGAAGGATAAGTTTTGTTTTTTTTTTAAATTGCAGCAACGTAATGAAGTCAATAAGGGAGAATAATTGATTCATACTCCAAGTGTCGATCCTCACTCACCTGATAATGTTTTCGTACTCCTTGTCCTTGCCCTTGGAGTCGCGCCAGCGGCGGTACATGACGCTCGCGTCCACGTTCGCCGGGCTGAAGGTGTTGGGCTCGTTGAGCAGGGAGATCACGGACAGGAGCACGGTGCGCACCGACTGCGTGGGGTTCCAGCGCTCGCACGGCAGCTCCCCCGACTGCGGGTCGTCCACCGGGGGGTGCAGGATCGATATACATAAATCGCCGTTCTGCAAAATATGGAATTCAATTTTTTTATAACATTTTTCTTCTTTCTTGGCTTATGGCGTTTGACAAATTCGGTACAATTCTGCCAGTATCCGTTAAACATCTTTTTGAAAAACAATAAACGTTTTTTTTTCTTTTTAATGGAAGGCAAAGAGATCTGAGCCCTTACAGCATTGTCTAAGGTAGTTATATAATTTTTCACAATAAACTGCTGGTGTATCTCGTTTTTTTTGTTTTGTTAAGTAAGTTTTGTCGTCCATCCCAAAACCATGTTCACTAGGCGAAAGGGCTTCTGAAATCAAACCCGACGATGTTCGTTTATTTGTGCCAGCTTCACGCAAAAAACAGCGGATAGATTTTGGTCAAACTGTTACAGTATTAAAGATGCTATTCTGATTTAATACTGCTACATATTTCATCAAAATCCGTCCATTAGTATTGAATACGCAGCTCGATAGCTGTTTTAGTAGCCACTGTTAAGTTATGAGAACTCAAGAAAAAGTGGCTCTAAGGCTTTTTTATATAAATCTATGATTGTTTCGAGATTTCCCATGTAGCGGAAAACAGACATTCACATGGACGGAACTGCGGGCAAAAGCTGGTATTAAATACAGTGCGTGTTACCAGTGATAATCTATAGATCTCATAGGAAATCTGAAGGTTACGAAGCGAGCAGTTGAAAGCAATATGCTCGGGGTTTCTCTGCGAGATAGATCCCGAAACTAAGGAACGCACAGACGTCATCGTATAGCTCAGAGGACTGCAGCAAGTGGCAGTGGGCGGGGCACACAGCTCGCAGAACCGACGGACGTTGGGGCCTAGTGCTGTAATATCGACCACGGACCGAAAATCGGTTTTGTTTTACTGGCTTTTGCCCGCGGCTCCGTCCGCGTGAATGTCGGTTTTCCGTAACATGAGAAATCCCGACACAATCATAGATTTATATAAAAAACCTTTAACCACTTTTAATTGAATTCTCGTATCTTAAGCGGCGGCTACTAAAACAAGGATCAAGCTGTATGTTCAATTCTACTTTACCGAAATTGATGAAACATGCCGCATTATTTACGTCGGAATAGTACCTTTAAGACGGTAACAGTTTAATCAGAATCTACCAGCTGCTTTCTGCGTGAAGCCCGAACAAACAAACAAACATCGACGGATTCGGTTTCAAAAACCCTTAATTAGTCGATCTGATTTAATAACAAACTATGTTATTAAATATGTTTAATTTTTGAAAATTTGACATTTAACAATTTTATAATAGTATAATAGATAGATAGATAGATGATTATCGAACAACCAGCGGCGGTACAATACATGTATTTTTTAGAAACTGCTTTCCCGTTATTAATGCGGTTTTTGCACATTACACATTCAGAACAGCTTCTTAGATATATTTTATGCGCTGCTGTATATAAGTGTTTATCAACCTACTAAGCTGATTTGAATACAGTTTTTTGCATAAGTACCACTTTAGACTAGGTTCTTGACTTAGTTTTACGTTTGTAAGGCGTTTGTGTGCCGTACGTTTCAAACGGTAATCTAAGTTCTTTACAATGGTGGTAATTCTGTTGTAACAGAACTTAACTAAATTTATTCCCTCCCTATCTTTTTCTAATATCTAATGCCAAAACGAGACAGGTACAATTTTGGTGCTGTCAGTTTTGTATAAACATGTCAAAATTAAAAGATTTAGATGCGAAAGATTTAGATGTAGGTAGGTAGTCGTTATAAATATTTGCTATCTCGTTTTAGCGTTGGACATTAGAAAAAGATAGGGAGGGACTAAATTTAGTTAAGTTCTGCTACAACAGAATTATCACCAATAAGTAACGTTCTTCTATAATACTTTCTAGTTCTAATATTTCGACAAGTTTTTAGTGCAATTAAACTAACAAAACGGTTCAATTAACAGCGTATTTCAACGGTGTAAGACTTGCGTTTGAACGACCGAAAGTAGTTTTCCGAGTTAATCGAAAAAGTAATTTAACCGAACGCAAATTGATGTTAGTGCAACAATCGGAGAAGGCCGACGGTCTCCAATCCTGCCCCCCCCAGCCAAGTTGACTTTCTACAATCGTTAACGCTAATAGAAACGCAAAAAAATGTCGCTCATCCAATAGAATAATGACGTAATCGCAAAAAAAATTATTTTGTGTTTAATTTGGATGATTTGTTGTTTAATATGGATTTTTTTTCGAAAATGCTCAAATTATTAATCACAATCTATAAATAAATTACGAAAAATCATGATTATTGATATGATTTACAAAATGGGTATAAAACAATTTTAAACTGAAACGCCTCTTCTGATAAATTGCAAAAAATGTAATTACGTCATTATTCTATTGGATGAGCGATGTATTGTAATGGCATTTCTAATCGATAAGTCACGGGTGACATGGTGAATAGAAATGTCATTCCAATACATTTTTTTTCATTTCTATTATAGATAACGATTGTCGAATGTCAACTTGGCTAGGGGGGCTGATTCGTTTAAACGCTTCACGGTTACGAAGAGCAGATTTCATTTTCGTTGTGTTAAAGCGTGCGTAACACAAACGTTACATAAACTCCATTGTTACTTCGGCTCACTCGAGTTAAAACATTACTAACAATCCATATAACAATGCTTACGTGGTTACAATACGCGTCTGACTGCGCTCGACTGGAGAAAATAATTTTAACTGGAGTATTAACTCCAGTTAATTATTTTCTCCAGTCGAGTCTTAATAATAATATATTTCGCGACACCGTTATCGGCGAAGCACCAATTTTTGTATCTATACTATTATAAAATTGTTAAATGTCAATTTTTAAAAAATCAAAGATATTTAAAAACAAACTACTCGACTAATTAAGGGCTTCTGAAACAAAATCCGTTGCTGTTTGTTTGTTTGTTCGGGCTTCACGCAAAAATCAGCGGGTAGATTTTGATTAAACTATTAGTCTTAAAGGTACTATTCCGATTTATTAATGTGGCATGTTTCATCAAAATCGTTCCAGTAGAATTGAAGATACACTTTGGNNGTTTTAGTAGCCGCCGCTTAGGTACGAGAGGTCAAGTAAAAGTGGTTCATAGACTTTTTATATAAATCTACTAGCTTTTGCCCGCGACTCTGCCCGCGTAAATGTCGATTTTCAGCAACAGGAAATCCCGACATAATCATAGATTTATATAAAAGCATTTAACCACTTTTACTTGACCTCTCGTACCTAAGCAGCGACTACTAAAACAGGGATCAAGGTGAATCCTCAATTCTACTGGACCGATTTTGATGAAACATGCCGCATTAATTAAGTCGGAATAGTACCTTTAAGACTGTAACAGTTTAATCAAAATCTTCTCGCTGGTTTCTGCGTGAAGCCCGAACAAACAAACAAACATCGACGGATTTGGTTTCAGAAGCCCTTATTTTTAATTTTATAATAGTATAGATTCTATACTATAGAATATAGATAGATAGATGATTGAGTCGGGACTTTTCATGTTGTGGAAAACCGACATTGCCGCGGGTAAAAGCTAGTATATAATAATGTATCCTATTTGGGTAGTGGGTAGCTTCTCAAAGGGAATCCGCCGGGCATTAGCAAGGTCGTCTCGCTACTGATAGAATAATAGTTACAGTTGTACACGAAAGCGCGTTACGTGGGAGTTGCTCACGCGATCAGTGTATGTATACCATTACACTAACAGTTACGGAGGCTTCCTGTTAGCATGCGGCAAGCATTATTAGCTAACCGTTGGGTGCTTGTACTGCTTAATGTAATACACATTATACATACATAATATATGAAAAAGTGGCGAATCTTAAGCAAAACAAGCGCTAAATGATAAAACGAACGCACTGAAGTTTTACAGCAATGTACGAGGGTCACACTAAAAGTTTCTAGAATTGGCCACTAAGAAATGCTGCCGTTAAAAAACTAATTTAAATTTCGAGAAAAGAACTCTTTGGGAAGCTGTAGATGAACATTGAATTGATGTCATCTGTTGTAACAAATTGGCGGCAATTTCAAAAAGTGCGTGTAAATTTTCGCTTCATGATTTATTATGCAATCTCGTTGGTTAATCAACCACTACGCCATGATAGACTCCGATTGACATATCATGATGAAGTCCCATCTTGTGCCACTGTTTATAACTGATTTAATGTGTTCAAAGATGG
>WUAW01038341.1:0-11042 GCA_017165845.1 Thaumetopoea pityocampa | reverse complement strand
GGGATTCGAACCCACGACCCTTCGATCGTAAGCCGTGTCTAAAACCACTACACCACCAATGCACTATCTATCTATCCATTACTATTGTAAAATGTCAAATTTTATAAATCAAAGATATTAAAGAAAAGCTACTCGGATCGACTAATTGAGTGCTTTTGAAATCAAATTCGTCGATGTTTGTTTGTTTGTTCGAGCTTCACGCAAAAACTATTTGGTAGATTTTGGTCAAACCTAGTCTTAAAGGTACTATTCCGACTACTGCGGCATGTTTCATCAAAATCGGTGTAGTAGAATTGAAGATACAGCTCGATTCATGTTTTAGTAGCCATCGTTAATGTAAGAGAGCTCAAGTAGAAGTGGTTCTTTGGCTTTGTATATAAAACTAAGATAGTTTCAGGATTTCTCATCTAGCGGAAGACCGACATTCACACGGGCGGAGTCGCGGGCAAAAGCTAGTAATCATTATTATTGTCAGTCTACAGAGATAGATAGTTAAAACCGCTTACTACGTGATGTTCGTCACAGTGACCTAGGTAGGACAGGGCGCGGCCGAGCGACGGCCGCGTTCGCGAGGTAGTTATTAATAGACACACGAAAACTACACGCAGTCGTCGCCGTCTCGTGTTTGCTATTGTTTATTTAATAACTAGCTTTTGCCCGCGGCTCCGCCCGCGTGAATGTCGAGTTTTTGCTACATGAGAACACACGAAACAAACATAGATTTATATAAAAAAAACTTAAGTACCAGTTTTAATTGAGCTCTCATACCTTAATAGCGGCTACTAAAACAGGGATCAGGCTGTATCTTTAAATCTACGGGACCAATTTTGATGAAACATGCCGCATTATTTAAGTCGGAATAGTATCTCATGTTCAGGAGTGGACTTTAGAGGTCTGATGATGAAATTTCTCAAAAACTGAATTTAAAAACCCACTAAAAGTTTAACCATTTTAACTGCCTTTATAAAACGAAGGTACTCTGTTCCTCATAGTATGTTTGTTAGTGCATGGTTATTTTTTCAGAAACTTCTTGACCGATTTTACATACATAGATACATACAATCACGCCCTTTTTCCCTGGTCCTCCGGCGGGGAATCAAACCCCGGTCTGCCGCGTGACCAGCGGGGATGCTGACCACTATACTATCGAAGAACTGAGTCAGGCAGAGACCACTTCTATCAACTTGCTAAGAGCAAATTGACTATCGGTGGCCCACTGAAACGAGACGTGTTGGGTGGCGAATCACGATGCCGCCATTTTATGAGGTTCAAAAGTGATTTAAGTTCCTCAATGCGTTTCCACGGAAAAAAGATGAGGTACGAAAGGTGTCTTGAACAAGGAATGTGGAATTTCGGAAAAGGACTATAGGATACTACTATCTCGGAAGGAGTAGGAAGAGAGAGTAGTAGTTCGGGAGGCCGGGCTCTCTTACCCGTATACTTAAGTCTATTTGCCGGACAGGCTAAAAAATTAAGTAATCCCTGACCATTTAATTTATTTGACCGATTTTATGATTCTTTAACTCTGGTAATCTATATATTACATATAAGAAAGCTTAAAAATACCTTAGGCATTAACTCTGGCCATTGCATTAGTGTATAAAGTGTAAATAATTATAGTTTTAATACACAAGTAAAGTAAAAATGGAAATAAATCATTTTTTTTTATAATTTCTTATTTTGTGTCCCACTTGCTCGGATAAAACCCAACAGTTTTTAATTTAAAAGAACAGGTAAATATTGTCAAGTAAATGGTATAATATCCATTTTTTTTTTCATTTACAACAGGAAAATGGTTAAAACCTTGTTGATCCAGTTGCTAGTTAAATATTGTCAGTAGACGTCAGCTTCGTGAGTCACGACTCCTAAGGGCTCAGCCAAACGAGCGTAATTTTTTTCAGTTGTGAGTCATGTAAACTGAGTCGGGTATTCCGCGTTCAACAGAAAGTCTGTTGGGCCGCCAGACGAACGTATTTTATTCAGTTGCGCAAACGTATCCACTCTCATAACAGACTGTCGCATCCCTCGTACCCCCCCTCACCTCGAACGCAATTCGGTTGAAATTATGCGCGTGAGTCGGCAGATAACTCAATTTGTGTCGCCGTGTGGCACAAACAGGGCTTTTGTATGAAACCGTATGCAGCGTAAATTGTGCGACTCACTTTACACGACTCACAACTCAAAAACTTACGCTCGTTTGGCTGAGCCCTAACTGTATATATTTAAAACAAATTTCCTTAATAAATAATAAGTATTAACAACACTGAATGTTATTCTGGTAGTAATTGTATGTATATGATAATAAATAATTACTCTTTTGTAATTTTTCACATCCTTTCGTTTTATGGAATTATCGAATCGATTTGACAAAATAACCATTCACAAAATAACCAACACACTAGCTTTTGCCCTCGTCTCCGCCCGCGTGAATGTCAGTTTTCCGCTACACAGGGAATCCCGACACAATCATAGATTTATACAAAAAGCCTAAAAACCACTTTTACTTGACCTATCGTTTCTTAACGGCGGTTACTAAAACAGAGATCAAACTGTATCTTCAATTTTACTGGACCGATTTTGGAGAAACATGCCGCAGTATTGAAGTCGCATTAATACCTTTAAGATTTTAATAGATTAACCAAAATCTGTGTTCTGGTTTTTGCGTGAATCTCGAACAAACAAGCAAACAAACAAATATCGACGGATTTGGTTTCAGAAGTCCTTAATTAGTCGATCTGAGCAGTTTATTTAATATATTTAATTTACAAAAATTGACATTTAGCAGCTTTATACCAGGGATCAAGCTGTACCTTCAATTTTACTGGACCGATTTTGATAAAACATACCGCATTATTTAAGTTGGAATAGTACCTTTAAGACTGTAATAGTTTAATTGAAATCTACTGGCTGGTTTTTGCGTGAAGCCCGAACAAACAAACAAACATCGACGGATTCGGTTTCGGAAGTCCTTAATTAGTCGATCTGAGCAGTTTGTTTTTAAATAGCTGTGATTTTTGGAAATTTGACATTTAACAATTTTATAATAGTATAGACTGGCTTTTGCCCGCGGCTCAACTAGCTTGAATGTCAAAATCCCGACACAATCACAAATTTATATATAAAAAACCTTATAAACACTTTTAATTGAGCTCTCATACCTTAATGGCGGCTATTAAAACGGGGATCAAGCCCCTTTTTCTCTGGCCCGATTTTGATGAAACATGCAGTATTTAAGTCAGAATAGTACCATTAAGACTGTGATAGTTTGAGCAAAATCTACAAGCTTTGCGCGAGACTCGAACAAACAAACAAAGAAACAAATATAGACGGATTTGGGTTTCAGACACCCTTAATTAGTCGATGTAAGTAGGTTTTCTTTTAATATCTTTGATTTACAAAATTTGACATTTAACAATTTTATAATAGAATATATTAATTATCACTCGCATCAAACGGTGAAGGAGAATATCGTGAGGAAATCTGTGCGAGATTTATTCATCGGCGTGTGATATCTGCCAACCCACATTAGGCTAACGTGTGGCTATAGCCTATACCCTTAGATCCCAAAGTGGTCCAGGTGGACCCCAGGGGTCCACGGGAGACTCGACGGGGTTTACGTTGCCGTACACAAATTTCCATATTTAAATCATATCTTCACATTTTTTGTCGAGTTTTGGGAATACTATAGAAATGTAGCTAGCTGCAGGGGGTCCACCGGAACCAGCTAAATTTTGAAAGTGGTCTATTAGAAAAAAAAGTCTGGGAACCTCCGGTCTAACGCCTCTCTTTGTGAGGGGAGACCCGTCTCCTACAGTGTGACTATAGATGGGTTGATGATGATCATGACGACTATAACATTTTAAGACGCACAGGTGTATTCAGACAGACGTTCGGCGCAAATATCGTTTGTTTGATTCTACACAGAAACGTGTGTCTATTTCTGTGAAAAACAAGAAAATAAACTTTGATTTGCAGTTGTAAACAGAATTTGGACGGAGCGTCAGAAAAAAAAAGTTGAATCAGATTTGATATTTGGCCAAACAACAGACGTTTTAGTGGCAATATGTCGAAATATTGCCGCGTGGCGCCGGCACAATAGCGTCACTTCATATCTTTCCCTGGATAGTGTCAGAACCAGTTGAGGAATGTACCAGAATGACGGGTAGCAGGGTTTATTATGTTATCCCCTCAACTATTGACCGCGCTCTACGAGCGTAACGTAATGCGATGTTTAATTTAGCCGTGTAACTGTATCTTTCCTGCTCTTACTTGCACAAAGTATAGGGAATGAACAAGGATGGTATATAGTCACGTGACATCAATGCACCGATATCCGCCAATATTGCGTAACATGGCCGCCATTGTTGAGTCACAGCTGAGAACGTTATTCAATCAAAATCTACTGCGATCTCCAAGACATTTGCTAAGCGCGGAAATTATGGCAAATTCCTCTTCTCTGGGCTTTTACAGGCTAATGATGATGTACGTGCCCTACCTACGATCAAGGGTAAATAAATATCTATTTAAATCAAAAACATATACGACAATTAAAACTAAACATCTATACTATACTATATTATTATAAAATTGTTGAATGTCAAATTTTCAAAAATCAAAGATATTTAAAAATAAACTACTCAGATCGACTTATTAAGGGCTTCCGAAACCGAATCCGTCGATGTTTGTTTGTTTGTTTATTTGTTCGGGCTTCACGCAAAAACTAACGGGTAGATTTTGGTTAAACTATTACAGTCTTAAAGGTACTATTCCGATTTAAATACTGTGGCACGTTTCATCAAAATCGGTCTAGTAAAATTGAAGATACACTTTGATCCCTGTTTTAGTAGCCACTGTAAAGGCACGAGAGCTCAAGTCAGTGTTTTTTAAGGTTTTTACATAAATCTTTTTTTTTTTCCGAAAGTATTATACTTTCGGAATCTCCCATGTAGTAGAAAACCGACATTTACGCGGACGGAGCCGCGAGCAAAAGCTAGTAAGAAACATATTCGAATGTACCGTCAACCAATAAAAACCAATTGGCTTAGCATATTTCAGTTGCAGTTTGAAATGTTACAAGAGCAATAATAAAAACTCAAAGCGTATGGCTCTTTGATCCACGCACGTGACGTTTATTTTGGCGCGCATTTAATTCTATTGAAGTTGCGCCGCCGTAATTTATGTAAATTTTCTTTGTAAACGTAAATTATATAATAATTTTGAATGTGCTAATAGTTACAATGTTTATTTATACGATATTGTTGGAAATTCATCAGGATTTCGTAATGTCATCTGTTTCTTTTTCGTTCATCTTTTCTTTCTGATCCTGTTAATCCTATCTCCATTTTGTTAGGGTCCGTTTTCAATCCCCTCAATATGTCGATGAGGGTTCAGTCAGTAGGAGTCTGACACGCCGCGCAAGCCGCCCTCGCGACTTGCGGAAGTCCTATGTAGGATTCACTCTGCGTTAAAAAAAGGGTCCGTTTTCGCATTCAATTTACCCAACTTGCTTCATTCTTCAACATTATCAGTAGTGAGCCGAATGACTCCCATATCTCTATACACAACATCCAGTCAGGGGTTTTTAGAGCGACTCCAAGATTGTGCACATCAAGGCATCTCCTATCAACGTACTCTTCTGTTCGGTGCATGATGTGATCGACCTTCCTGCAGCTTTTTTGTCATGTAATGGACTCCAAGACTGCCTCGGATATTTATACTATTATAAAATCTATACTATTATTAAATGACAAAATTTCAAAAATAAAAGAATTATAAAAACAAACTACTCAGATCGACTAATTAAGGGTTTCTGAAACCAAATCTGTCAATGTTTGTTTGTTTGTGTATTTCTTCGGGCTTCACGCAAAAACCAGCGGGTAGATTTTCGTTAAACTGTTACAGTCTTAAAGGTACTATTCCGACTTAAATACTGTGGCATTTTTCATCAAAATCGGTCGACTAAAATTGAAGATACAGCTTGATCCCTGTTTTAGTAGTCGCCGTTAAGGTATGAGAGTTCAAGTAAAAGTGGTTCTAAGGTTTCTTATATAAATCTATGATTGTGTCAGGATTTCCCATGTAGCGGAAAACCGACATTCACGCGGGCGAAGCCGCGTACAAAAGCTAGTATAAGATAAAAATGCGTTATAACAAGCGTAAATGTCGCCGATATGGCTTAAAGGATTGTAGAGTTCAAGTGGCAGTGGGCGGTGCACATAGCTTGCAGAGACCTAGGGACGTTAGGGTCCTAAAGTACTGGAGTGGCGATACCGCATCGGAAAACTTAGTGAGGGTCGACTCCCGACTAGGCGGACCGAAGACCTAGTCAAAATCGCGTGCATATCCACTCGCTGATTATTAGAGGAAGCCTGTGTCCAGCAGTGGACGTCTGTGGGCTGAAATGATGATAGTGATGCGATATTACCAAATAAGGCTGCTTTTCCACCTCAGCATCTTCATATCCGTGTAGTGGAGCTTGGGAATATGTGTACTTAAGGTAAAATTTGCTCGGCCAATATTTGCTGCTTTAAAGGAGCTCCGATCTGATTTTGCCTTTATATATTCCTGTGTGTTATATAAACCTTAAGCTTTGGAAGTATCTTGCGATTAGACAACTCTCTAAAGAATTCTGGCCATTTTACCCAAGTTGCATCAATATCCACATTTTCGGACGCGTGTATTAGAAATTCAGGATATCTTGAATTTATTTTGCTTTAACGGACTCGTTAGTATCTATCCTTTACAGAAGGACGTTACAGAGTTGACCTTCCGCACACCATGTCTTTAGCACAGCGACATTTATTAATGTCTAGTGTAGTTTTTGCCAGGGCACGACCCAACCAGTAAACAACTTTCTGTCCTTCTGCAGTTTCTAATTTGCTACGCATTAGGCCTTCAATTGCGGCTGTAGCTTCAGTTTTTTACAGGTGCAATTGGCTGTTCTATACAAGTTTCTATATTTAGGACAGTAGCTGCTTTATCACTTATTAAACAGTACCTTCTTCAGGGAGAATTTATGAACAAAATTCATTTAAAACTTCACTGTCATCACTTGGATAGTTGGCGATCTACCACTGTGCATTTCTCGCTTAATTTCTTTCCATCCACCATTTTGTGGAATGAGCTTCCATTCTGTGAAATGTGCTTCCAACGGCAGTTTTTCCAAGCGCATATGACTTGGAGTCCTTCAAGAAACAGAAGAGTTTACACTTTTATTAGAGGCCGGCAACGCACCTGCGATAGCTCGAGTGTTGCGGCTGTGGGCAGCGGTGATCACTTACCATGAGGTGACTTGTTTACCACTTTGCCCCCTTTTCATAAAAATATAAAAACAATGTTGATTCAAGGTCTAACTTTGTGTAAAATGTGTCAATTAACTACGCAAACCTGAAGGTTGCCATCCTACATATTATTCGCTTTTACCCCCGACCTTGCGTTGACGTAACAACCGCGCCCTCATTTAACTAAAAGCCCAGGATTACCCCCTAATGACCACCCCAGCCCACCCGCTAATCGAGCTGTGATGGTCAACACTTGTAATGAAGACTGTACCTACCTGTAGATTATATCTCTGGAGATAATAATAGATGTGTGGTTAAGCGCTTGAATTGAACGCACTGCTGGGTTCAAGCTTTTTGCATATATTTTCAATTTGAAAAATGAAATGTCAGCACTAAATAAAGATCAACTAGTAGGGATGGCTTAGGCATTAGGTTAGGATAAAAATAGGTAATTTCTATCTATATGAAAATTATTTGTGTTGTAAATAACTGATCCTAAGGTTACGACGACTGACTGATTGATTACACTGGCAGTAAACCTTACTTTCTGTGCCGATGAGTCGCGTGTTCGAATTCTGGTAGGGACAAACTTTGTGTGTTTGTATCTGAGTCATTGATATATTTATCTATTTATGCATTGCATTTATCTATATAAGTATGTATATTGTTTTTTAGTTCCCAAGATACAGGGAATCCCAGTTTGAGACTAGATCAGTATGTCTGAAAAAGTGTCCAGAATATTATTATTGTTTTAAATTTCTCAAAAACAGTGTGAGCTATATGCTCCCTCTCTTTCTCCCTCTCTTGAACCAGCTTTTAAGAAAGCGACACTGAAGAGGATTCACGGTCTTTTGAGGAGCAATCTTTGAGTTATAAATTAATTATGATCGTGTAAACACCGGCACTCCCCCACAAGAGACTGGAAATCTTTTTAATATGGCATATAATAAAAAAAAACCTATGTAAATGGCGCCATGGGCGGCAACTATCTGAATATAAACATGGGGTTCATTTTGCGACAGTAACGATCGACCGCGTGGGATTTTCCGTCATGGCGCCGAGGGAAACCCCATCGATCTCCATCGGCTGATACAGAGCAAATAGTTCGTATTAATTAATGACACCAATTTCTAATAACCAGGCATATTTATTTTTAGAAAAACGTCTTACGTTAAATGTAAAATTTGACTTAAAGTCATCATATTTTTATTTAAAAAAATATTAATACAAAACATGTCAACAACTTTTTTCAAAAAGGTCAAGTTCGTAGCACCCTTAATCGACGAAAGTGTATGAAAAGATGTATGGATGTAGATGAGACGAGAGAGGTGTGTCAGGATCGTAGTATGTGGCAAACTTTGGTCTCTGCCTACCCTTATGGGATACCGGTGTGAGTGTATGTATGGAAAAAATATTAAATATGACTTGAAACTGAAATATAATTCTGCAAATATAAGTAGGCGCTTAAATGTTATAAAAGACATTTGTCACTCATAGAACATACTTACATATGTTAGATTACTCTGAGTATTAGAGAACCAAAATAATTGCTAAACCTAAGATAAAACATGTCATTAATGATCTAAATATTTATGATTAAGCTCATTGAACACATAGATACATATTGTCATTTGGATGCAGTACGTGTAAATTAAATACAAAAAACCCATAACAATTATATTGATCCGGTTTGAAGGACCATGTATGGACCAGTGCTAGAACGTTTCAAAAAATAACCTATTTATGAATGTCTGTAAGTTATATTTATTTAGTTTTAGTTATTCAGTTGTCAAAAAAAGCTTTTATATTATAGCTCAAAATCGATCTTAGTCCCATGAAAATTTAAGACTGTTGACAACATTAAACTTCTGATTAAATATATTAACTAAACTTAGGCTGCTCTAAGTCCTTAGTTCCCAAAGTGGTCCAGGTGGATCCCCAGGGGACCACGGGAGACTCGACGGGGGGCTACGTTGGCGTACGCAAATTTCCATAGTTAAATCTAATATTCAGATTTTTTGTCGAGTTTTGGGAATATGGTAGAAATGTAGCTGCAGGGGGTCCACCGGAACCAGCTAAATTTTGAAAGTGGTCTAAAAAGTCTGGGAACCTCTGCTCTAAGTTAGTATATGTATATAAATCAGGAAGGGAAGGGTAAATGTAGCTCAGTAGTGGGCATTCGGCTCGATCTATAGGTTAACACAGAGCTTATCACGACATCTAAGCTAGATATTCTAACGTCTAGTTTAGATCTGTTCTCCGTGTTTAGAAATTAACTAAGATAACGGGTTCTGGCTGGTATCTGAATGATATTAGTCGTTGCAGAGATTGTAGGTATGAGTATGACTTAACATTGCTGTGAGAACCAGCTAAGGGATATACCAGGATAATGAGTAACAGCGATTATTTAATCAAAATCTATAGTTGTCTCCAAGACCCTTGCTAAGAGTGGAGATTATGGCAAAACCCTCCTTTTTAAGGGGGAGGCAAATTTGCCCACGCACTTTTCACAGGCTCTGGTTGATGATGATGATGACGTCAGACAACACCTGATAACAGCAGATATGTCACGATTATGCTAAAGTGAAGAAGGAGGTATTCTGCCTTTTTCCAAAACTTGACTAAACAAGATTCAGTCGGAAAGTAACGATCCTACCTTAGCATGTATCTAATTCTCAGATCGAAATCTCAAGGTTATGATCCAATTGATGGTTATAAAGATTTACGCGGTGATAACAAAAGAAATGTAACAGATGTGCGAGCGACGGTCGGCCGGCGACTGCTCAGTCTCACCGTTCATGACTGTTTTATTGAGCTTATTTTTTCACGGCAACCGTCTACAGATTGAGCCACGTCCGTTATTTATTTATTCAAAGTTAGTATAGTTCACTTTATGGTATGTGGACAGATGTAATGTCTAGGGCATTTTCTATCTTTAGATTCTGCTGCATCTATATGAGGTAGGTGAGGTACTCTTTGTGATATCGGTATAATAATCGTGTCACTGAACTGTGGATGAACAACTAAGGGATGTACCAGGATGATGTGCAGTAGAGTTATCTTATTTTTCAACTAGCTTTAGCACGCGGCTCCCTCCTGCGTGAATGTCGATTTTAGGCTGAATGAGAAATCCCGAAACAATCATAGATTTATATGAAAGAAAACCTACGAACCAGTTTTACTTGAGCTCCCGTACCTTAACGGCGGCTACTAAAACAGAGATCAAACTGTATTTTCAATTCTACTGGATCGATTTTTATAAAATATGTCATAATATTTAAGTCGGAAAAGTACCTTTAAAATTGTAATAATTTAATCAAAATGTACCCCACTCATGTTTGCATGAAGCCCAAACAAACAAACAAACATCGACGGATTTTCTTTGAGAATCCCTTAATTAGTCGATATGAGTAGTTTGTTTTTAAATATTTTTAATTTTTGAAAATTTGACATTTAACAATTTTATAATAGTATAGATTAAAATGTACTGCGGTCTCGAACACGCCTGTCAAGCATGAAGATTTAGCAAATTTCTCCTTTTTAATAAGAATAATTTTCAAAAAGAAAAGGAGAAATTTGCCAATTTGAAATAAGAAGGATGCCCATGTTCAGCAGTAGTCTTCCATCAGCTAATGATGGTGATGATTAAGTATTTAATGGGAAATAAAGAAGGACAAGATATTAGTTATACATATATATATCATCATCATCATCATCATTTCAGCCCGTCGCTGTCCACTGCTGAACATAGGCCTCTCCAAT
>WUAW01038340.1:321-30812 GCA_017165845.1 Thaumetopoea pityocampa | reverse complement strand
ATTCGATTGGAGAGGCCTATGTTCAGCAGTGGACAGCTATGGGCTGAAATGATGATGATGATGATGACACTAACGGCGGCTACTAAAACAGGGATCAAACTGTATCTTTAATACTACTGAACTAATTTTGATGAAACATGCCGCAGTATTTAAGTCGGAATAGTACATTTAAGACTGTAACAGTTTAACGAAAATTTACTAGCTGATTTTTGCGTGAAGCTCAAACAAACAAACAAACATCGACAGATTTGGTTTCAGAAGCCCTTAATTAGTCGATCAGAGTAATTTGTGTTTAAATATCTTTGATTTTTGAAAATTTGACATTTAAAAATTTTATAATAGTAAAGAAACACAGCGGATGATAAGTGGCCGGCCGCACGAAGTCCATGTTGGGCGCGCGAGTTGCCGATACGAACACGACGGTATGTGTGTCGTGGCCGAATGACACAGATCTCGCGACCAGTCCGTCTTAGACAAATAAAAACCAGTCGTTCTTCTTGGCTATTGCGTGTTCTTTGTTAGAAACTATAAACTATGGAGTTAAATCGTGAGACGAACTCACGAAACAATGTAAAGGAATTGACAAAGATCATTATTTCGAGAATTTGAAGGTATGATATTGTACTTGCAGTCTTAGGTGAAATTCTACCAAAATCAATGAACAAAAACAATGAATTATTTACGCTTGGCAACATATGTACTGTCAAATCTTATCTTACTAATATAAGTGTGAAAGTTTGTATGGATGTTTTGTTATTTAATCATGCGTAAAAATTTAAACAGGTTTTGATGAAACTTAGAATACAAATAGACCATGAACTGGATTAAAACTGGATAATTTATATCTAGATAATTAGTTCCTAGACACTTCATATTTAATGTTAACTTTTTATTCGGACGAAGCCGTGAGCAGAACATAGTAAAATATTTGCATATATACATATGATGAGTTAATTTATAACGCTGAAGGTGCAACCTCTATCAATATTTATCAACTTGAATCGTGTCCATCGAGATAAATATTTCGCATGTTAAGAACTATAGTGACGAGTAAAACTTTTTTTAACAAATCAATCAAACACAATGAGTGGTTTAATACAGTGTGTTGTTAAATTTGAATATAAAAAAAATAAATTTTCAAAAAAATGAAGCCAACATAATATTGCGATCTCTAACAACACATGCGCTACTCCTGCCCCAATGGGAGGAAATACATTTTCTTCGTTCTCCTTGTAGCGCTCCTTGAGATTTGTAGCGTATATTACGCGCTACTGTGTCGCTGCTGCACAGTGGTGGAATTCATCTTAAAGAAACGTTAGCGCCACTTTTTCCATACAAACGTGACCCCGTATTTATATATTTAATTTTTTGACGCAGGGAAATGCTTACATTATTATTATTATTAATTAATTTTTAAAAAATACATCATCATATCAGCCCGCAGACGTACACCGCTGGACACAGGCCTCCTCATTGGATCATTGGATCACCACACTGAGCGACTATGAGCCGCCTACATCCACCGATTTCCCGCGACCTTCACCAGATCATCGGTCCACCTAGTCGGGGGTCTACCCGCATTGCGTTTTCCGGTTCGAGGTCACCACTGCAGCGCTTTAACACCCCAGCGTCCATTGGTTCTGCGAGCTATATGCCCCGCCCACTGCCACTTCAATTTTGCAGTCCTTTGAGTCAATCACGTCGGCGACCCTAGTTCTCCTGCGGATTATCTCATTACGGATTCTGTCTCGCAGGAAAACTCCGAGCATAGCTCATTCCATTGCTCGCTGCGTGACCTTAAGCTTTATTATGAGGCCCATATTCAGTGGCCATGTTTTAGATCCATTTCAAATCCAAAAAGACATAATAGTTACTAAAGTTGTAACACAAATTTCGAATTGTACGGACTATAAAATAAAATTGGAATCGCAGACTAACAATAAGAAAAACAAAATATTATGAGCAGGTAACATTAACACAAATATGAAGGTATATGATCAAAGAAAATTTATGACATTATTTCATTTACAAACAGAGGGTAGATATGAAACGACCCGTGCCTACAGCGAGTTTACAGGTGGTATTTTTTAATAAAAATACCACCTGTAAACTAGACTGTAACTGTAAGAGTTATAAGTAACTCTATATTATTTGAAAAGTTTACATAACATAGAACTACTATAAGCACAGAGGATTGTTTGTCTGATGAGTCAGACTTCTACTGATTAAAAACCACTGCTGTGGCTTTTATCAATGCATGTGTAACACTACAACTTGTCTAGTGAGTGCCATGAAAATCAGTGACGGATATCTTAAAGCATCGTAATCATGCCTATTTGTGAGATGGTATTCATAATCGGTAGGACGTCGTAGATTGAATTTTTAAAAAGGTTTATTTGGCTTTTACACTAACATTAAAACTTTTTAAATAAGTCGCAAAAATGCGGATAAATATACAGACCTTACTTTACCCGTTATAGGGAGCAATCAGCATTATTCTGCAATTCAACGACCATCTGACAAGCGTAGAGACTTGCTATCACAAATCAATCCCGTTTTGAAGACCTATGTGCTTATGAGCTTTGGACTTTAACAGGCTGATGATGATGAATATGATGAAGTATAATAGGGTTGTTTTCTATGTTTGATTTCTTATATAATTTTATACGCAATAGCAAATACCATTAAAAAGAAACCTTTCTGTGAAAACAGTATCGGAATTAATGGTAAATGAGGTAGTAATTAATATTTTACAAATGGGAAAAAGGAAGAGCGGGGTTGTAGAGGGAACATCTTGCTATCTCTCTCGCGTGCACGCACTATAATGGCGGTGACGTCATAGAACAATATGTGCATCCTTTTTTCGTAATTTGACGATTACCCTCGCTACCAAATTTTAAAGGATTTTAACTTACTTATTACCAAACTGATTTATAAAATTCTTTCTATTTTAGATTCTATATAGCGTTAGTTGTTGATAAAACTAATGTAAAAAATTGAGTCAACCACCCTTTTTATTGGCAATAACGTGCTGATGTGTAGCGATATAAAAAAGGCTCTCAAGAAGAAAGTGTCAGTGCAAAATATCTGGGTTAGGTGTGAACAACGTGTCATTGAACTTGCTTCATTTAGCATGCATATGTCAGGTGTATGTATAACATTGTCTTTTAAGTTTTTTTTTTAATGATATCAGTATTGTTTTCTTTGACAGTTAATGGTGGTAATTCTGTTGTAACACAACCTAAGTAAATTTATACTCTGCCTGTCTTTTTCTAATGCCAAATCGAGATAGCTACAATTTTGGTCCTATCAGTTTTGTTTTATCTAAACATCAGTTTTGTTTAGATATGTCAAAAATTAAAAAAAGGCGTCATCTCAGAATATACCAAGTAAATATATGCAAAAAGGCGACACGTTTTGTACCTTCTGAAAGAAATATAAGTTGGTACTCACTGAAAATGTACGCTGTGTCGTTTTGGTGTTTGGCATTAGAAAAAGATAAGGAGAGCCTAAATTTAGTTTATGTTACATCAGAATTTACACTATTGTGTATAATATTTAAACTATTATCTAAATTTATACTAGTAGTATACTAAATCTTAAGAGTTCGAGTCCACGGCACGCAGCTCTGACTTTACAAAATTATATGCGTATCAATAATTTAATAATTAATTATCACTCGCTTCAAACGATGAAGAAAGATTGTGAGGAAACCTAGATGTCTAAGAGATTTTCTCGACGGTCTGTGTAGTCTGTCAACCCGCAGTAGGCCAGCGTGGTAGACTACAGTCTAAACCCTGACTCTTAGAGGAGACCTGTGCTCTGCAGTGGGACACTAGATAGGATGATGATCATGATGACGATGCTGATAATACTAAAAAGCATTATTATTTAAAGAGGAAATTAAGTTATATTTCGCAGGCATATACTATTTATGCATTTGTTCATAGTCCATTGAGGCATGTATCTCTAGGGATAAGAATAAAGAAACTCCAGGGGCGGATTCACTTTTATAACAGACTAATCGAAAGTCTCAGCGGACATAGGGAACCGGCTAAAAGTGAAATTTATATAAAGAAAATGGAGCGAAAGTGTTCAACGGCCTCTTGGGATCATTATAATGGAATACACGTTCTTTCACGACAGTTTATTTGAAGTTCGATTTGCGGTCAATGGTGATCGTAGTAAATCCTTTATTCATATCATCGTGATATGATGATATTGTTGTGTACTAATATCTGGACAGATAATAGAGTGGAAATAAAGAAAGAAAGAAAACACATTTATTCAGGACCAGCACAATAAAAGAGTTAACAAGATGAGAAAACAAATAAAATATACAAAATAACAAAGAACATATTGATTGAAGAAATCGTATTTGCTGTAAATAGCTGCAACCCAACTTTCACTGGAGTCAAAAACCGTCACAAAATGAGAAAAATAATCATAGCTTTTTAACCAGATAATAAATTTATATAATATATGAAAACTTTTTACCAAATTCATTCAGGTGGGATTGTAGTCAAGTGCTAGCTTAGTACAATTAAAAAAAATCATGTAACTCATGTTTTAAAAGAGCTGTTTTGTTCTGATTTTATAATACAGCTATGTTTTGGCTGTAGATTTTTAGTTACATACAGCAAATACGTTTTCTTCCATCAATATATAAAGCGGGTAGATTTACAATCGCTATATCTTTCTTTTTCCATTAGGTGTCTCTCCGAAAAGGCCCGTCTAAGCTTTTCATTTTCGCGTGAATGTTTTTTAAGGGCCTAATGATGGAATAAGAATCATCTTTTTCGCCCTAGCAGTTTGCCCAATTTAAGATAATGTCTGCTGGGACTGTAAGGCTTTTTAAGGTAACTGAGTTATGATATATCTGATATCACTTCCGTACTCCCCACAGGATTAGTTTCGTTGAAACATCAGCGCCGATCCACTATTTTGAGTGTCGAACCAGCCCCCCTAGCCAAGCTGACATTCGAGAGTCGTTATCGCTAATAGAAACGGAAAAAATGTATTGGAATGACACTTCTAATCGCCAAGTCACACGTGACTTATCGAATAGAAATGTCATTCCAATACATTTTTCATTTTCTATTAGCGATAACGATTGTCAAATATCAACTTGGCTAAGGGGGCAGGATATATCGTCATCATATATGACGACTGATTGGTTTTGTGGCAGTGACTCTGCCTTCGGACAGATTGGTCCCGGATTCGAACCTAGTAGGGACAAGCTTTATGTGACGAATTTGAATGTTTGTACCCGAGTCATGGATGTTTATCTATATAAGTAAATATATTGTTGGGGCTAGAACAATGTGTGTGAAAATAATGTGTTCGCAATATTATTGTGTCTAATACTACATCATATTAATTCACATTTGTATTCACGCAAATTGCCTTGAGTACTTAAAGTGGGATATTTTTTGGTGAAATGTAGTACTTACTCTGACAACAAAAGCTGAAATCAATAACAACAGGAAGGTAGTTTTGGAATTGTAAACTATTCTAAACGTTTAGGGTAGTCCAAGATATGGTTCTCATGGTAATATTAAAAAATTCTCTAAAATTTATATACCGATTATAGTTTTCCGAGTATCTACCTGCTTCGAGCCTTCTACAGATTTTTCATACAAATTTCAAATCACGGATTAATTGTTTATATTGTAAATACTCGTAACTACTGACAGGTAACAAAATGTTAGTCATACGTTAAATAAACAACTTTCTACCAGTAGAAAATTCGACCTTACAACTTTCATACAAAGTCCTCAATTTACAGAAAGTTGCATTGAAAACAAATTTTGATACTATAACACTTTATACGTATTACGGTACGTGTAATATATGAAATATAAAGATTCTATGGAATCATAAAAACTTATAGGATTGCTCTGTGTCAGCCTTCCTCATAGAACGCCATAATGAAGAATTTTTAGACTTATGCATCCTTATGCATCCAAAATTTATCCACGACTCTATGCCGTCGGCCTAATGGGTGGGAGGACTAGCCTACCCACATTGTGTTATCCGTACCTTGTCCTCATTCGAGAACCTTCCTTGGACATAAGTAATCAATTCTGCGTACCTTAAACATTCCCATAGAATTATTAAAATAACATCTCTAATCCAGCCTTATCCAACGTAGTAGGAATCGGGGCTCATTCTATTTAAGTACAAAATCTTATGAACTGAACCACAGTTGATCACTAAATCCTTAATATCGTTCTTCTTCTTCTTGACGTTTATTAATCCCAGCTTCTACTGCCAGGGTCCACCTTTCTACTAAGTTTCCTTTTGGCTTCCATGTCCTTGATCAGAACATCCAGCCAGCGCTTCTTAGGGCGGCCTCGAGATCGTGCTTAAAGGATATTAAAAAAGTTTGAGTGACCTACGATGAGTTCCGATTGCCAAATAAACATCACCATTTTTTAAATCCAATAAACTATCAACGGATATTGATTATGATATCTCGAATCAAAAAAAGAAATTACTTTGTCTGCCTCAAAATTAGCGTCCTGAAAGCTTTTGATACATTTAGGTAAATATTAACATATATACATTAGAAAATATATGTATGTTCTAGCTTATTACAGTTATGATACTAATATTATTTCCGTTAAAAAAGTAACAATTTTAAAACTGAAAATTTTACTTAGATATTCAAAATCTACTTCCGTGTTTTCTTTTTTAAAGAAATTAAGTACATGGTTTTGTCTGTCTGTGTGTTTCTTGCCTCTTCGCGGCTCCAGCACTGATCTTTAAGCTTTAATATTTCGTAGAAATGTAACTAGATATAAAAGTAAAATATGATGAGAACTAATAATTGTCATCATCATTACGATTTAGAATATCATTGTTCACCCTAGCGTTATTATTATCTGGACGAAATCGCAGTTGGCGATAAGATAACCCTATGTACACATTTAGGTAATTTTAATATAGATAGGTAGATAGATAGATAGATATATAGAACTCTTTATTAACACACCAAAAACAACTAATTATAGGAAACAAAACAAATAGGAAAAGTGTTACAATGTTTTGTTATCGCTAAAAACGATCTTTTCCAGACAATCTTTGGATGGAGAGTATTAATAAGTATTTGGCGGTAGTGTATTACAATGTAACTATACTATTACCTATACAATTTTAAATGGTTAAATGTCAAATTTTGTAAATCAATTATATTTAAAAAAAAATACTGCTCAGATCGACTAATAAAGGTCTTCTGAAACCAAATACGTCGATTTTAGTCTAACTACTACAGTTTTAAAAGTACTATTTTCACTTAAATACTGCGGCAAGTTTCATCAAAATCGGTCCACTAGAATTAAGATACAGCTTAATCCCTCTTTTAGTAGCCGCCTTTAAGGTACGAGAGCTCAAACAAAAGTAGTGCTGAAGTTTTTATATAAACCTATGATTGTTTCGGGATTTCCCATGTAGCGGAAAACCGACATTCACGCAGGCGGAGCCGCGGGCAAAAGCTAGTAATGAATAATATTTTACTAAAATGTGTTAAACTGGTATGAAATAAAAGTATATTTTATTCTATTTTATCATGACTTAAGTCGAGGTCTACTGTTATTAGAGAGGCTTTCAGATGGGTTTATGAATAGACTAGCTTTTGCCCGCGGCTCTCGTACCTTAATGGTGGCTACTATAACACGGATCAAGCTGTATCTTCAATTCTACTGGACCGATTTTGGTGAAACATGCCGCATCTACCCGCTAGTTTTTGCGTGAAACTCGAACAAAGAAATAAACAAACATCGACGGATTTGGCTTCAGAAGCCCTTAATTAGTCGATCTGAGTAGTTCATTTTTGAATATTTTTGATTTTGGAAAATTTGACATTTAACAATTTTATAATAGTATAGATATAAATATCTGCCATTTAACATTATCCTCGTATGCTCTCCCAAGCCCTGCTACGACCGGTATCACTGAGGGACCAGCCGGGAGACACCGTTTTACGGGCCTTCCAAAAAAATGGAGTAGAATTGGAAACGTTAGCGTGCTGGGCCAGCATATCATCCTCAGACCTTCCGATCCAGACTATGCCATGGTCATTATACCACCACGGTCTGTGGCTCTCTATTATATTAATATTGCGAGTGAATTAACATATCTCGACTATTTCAATTTCTACCCTCAATTGAAATTTTTCAATTCAATAGCGTAGAGATATAGTGATACCTCTTGCCAGTTACGCCATTGAATTAAAAGATTAATAAATTAAATTAATGAATTTACCTACTATTCTAAATGGATTAGGTGCTTAACCATAATATTATGAAGAAAGATTACTTTACAAATTTATGATGTACTAGCTTTTACCCGTGCCTTCGCCCGCATGAATGTCGGTTTTCCGCTGCATGAGAAAACCCGAAACAGTCACAGATTTATATAAAAAGCCTTCGAAGCACTTTTACTTGAGCTCTCGTACCTTAACGACAGCTACTAATACAAGGATCAAGCTGTATTTTCAATTCTACTGGAAAGATTTTAATGAAACATGCCGCAGTATTTTAAGTGTTGACCAAAACCTTTGCACTGGTTTTTACGTGAAGTTCGAACAAACAAACAAACATCGAAGGATTTGGTATCAGAAGTCTTTAATTAGTCGATTTGATTAGTTTTTTTTTAAGTATCTTTGATTTACGAAATTTGACATTTAACAATTATTATTAAGATTTTATGGCCTGGTAGCGAGACCTTTAAGCCACATTTAACAATTTTATAATAGCATATACAAGTGAAGATTTCATAGGCAATGAAACTTTCTCGGAAGATATTGAGTACCTGTGCAGCGTGTTTATAAAGTTTGCAACAGCCTTTTGCGTAGGTACAACGAGCAAGGCGCGTATCTTTATGATGATCTCGGTCAGCCACCTTCAGCTAATGACACGGTAATGCGCCTAGACAGCGGATGAGTTGTGCTAACAGTAAAATGATAAAGCTTCACCACTGTTTCAACCATTTTTTACATATCACCTAAGCGGTTAGTTCGTTCCAAATGCATTGACAATGAGTCAGTCAACCATGTCGATTTTTTTTCTTATTTCTGAAATAATAATTTCATTCTAAGAGGTGTAAAGTTCGTAATATAAAATCTATTAGATTTTCAGGATATTTATTTTGTCCACAGGTTTCTAGATTCCCATGGTAAAAATACATAACACTACCTATCTATTTAATTATAAAATTTTCTTTTAATAATACCCTATGTGATAAATATTAAAAAATAACAATATAATGTAAATGACTATAATATGTATAAATCCTATTAAACCGTGTTCAGGGTTGTCAACCATACTTTTTAAGTATTTTACTTTATTTCGGTAAAAATTTTACATATACCCACACCTACTAATCTCTCTTAAAGAACAATAATAATAATATTTTGGACACTTTTACACATATTGATGTAGTCATTTGATACCCAAAGGGTCTATATCGACCCCCAGGGTGCGATATAGACCACATTACAATAAGAAATTTAAATTTATCGATACGAGCATCTCTACCCGCTGTCAGAAACACATTGGACGCCGATGAATTTTCATAAATTCAATATTAATTAAGTAGGAGGTCTACCCAAAATCGAAAAACACGGCCAATTAGTCTAAGAGGTAAAAAAGGTTGGGAACTTCTGATCTATTCCCAAACTAGGATTCGCTGTATCTTGGGAGTACAGGTATATACTAGTACAGGTATATGTATAGGTATATGTGCAGTATGTATATCGTTGTCTAGTAAGACAACAATATACATAATTATATAGATGAATACGTCCATGACTACGATACAAACATTTGTGTTCATCACACAGTGTGTCCCTACCAGGATTCGAACTCGGGATTCATTGGCGCAGAAAGCAGGTTCATTGGCACTGTACCAATCAGTCGACTAATAGTATCATATCATAAACAAATCAACAAATTAATATTCAACCAAAATAAAAAAGATTTTGCTTTGAGCAAAAATACCCTTATGATATTTTTTATAGAAATGTGACCAAACCATCACTTGATGGGAAACAACCACGGCCGCCAATAATAGTCAACCCACTTCCAAAGAAGTCCATGAAAACAGTGACAAAAAATGCACAGAAAATGTTTTTATCCTTCAAATATTCGTTGTGTGATTTTCCCACCTACGCGCTTGTTCCTCCTTGCTAGTTCTTTTACCTTCGTCTTTTACCTACTTCTTTTACCTTTTTCTTTCTTGGTATTACAGAGCTTTGTTGTATACTAGCTTTTGCCCGCGGCTCCACCCACGTGAATGTCGGTTATCTGCTACATGAGAAATTCCATAATAATCATAAATTTATATGACTTGAAACCATTTTTACTCGAACTCTCGTACCTTATCGACGGCTGCCAAAACAGGGATCAAGCTGTATCTTCCATTCTATTCGATCGATTTTGATGAAACATGCTGCAATATTTAAGTCGGAATAATAGATTATTACTGTTATAGTTTCGAATCGGTTTAGTCGTTTGTGAGATTAGCGTGCACAAACGCACAGACAAACAGACTAACGGACAAAATTTCTAAAAAGTATTTATTTTTTTTTTGGCTCCGGCAACATAAGCACAACCTGTATGGATTTTTTTAAAATATTCATTGTACAGACACGGCTCGTTTACGATTTTATTATATGTATTGATAGATACTTTTCTGAGCAAAAATTGACAGCCCTAGTTGTTGACGTTTATTTAAGGCGCTAAATTTTATGGGATTTAACGATCGATAAAATTAGAAATCTGTAACTAGATTTCTTATTTACATAATAATTACACTACATTAAGTGTGATTTACGTTAAAAATATTATATAGTTAATCTCCTCAGGTGATATACAAATAGTGATACATAAAGTTTAACTCATTTATTTACTAATAATAAATTATTACTTATAATATTCACAAGCGAATAACTTACCAAATAAATGCAAGTATATAAACTTCTACGGCACATGTTTAAACAGTAATTAATAAACTATAAATTAAAAAAAGAATCAGTGCGACACACTTTCACACGCGAAATATCGTACGAATGTGAAGATACATTCGCGTTAATAGGAGGGCGTGCGGTCGACGCACTGCCCGCACAGACAACAAGTGGTGAACATTATAACGGGAATTCAGCCAGGAGTCCTCAAGCGGGCTCGGCTCGAGCGCCTACTTTACATAGCGGTAGATCTCGCAATTTAACAATAGCGCCATCTACTTAATTTACCGTAAGTTTGTTGCAATGCCGCATTTGTATTATCTAATAAGGTGGCGCGGCGCTTAAACAAGATTTACATCCAAGAATCTTAAGAATCTTGTTTACACCATATACATTTATAATAGTACTTTTTAGTAGTAGTTATATTAATCTATGCCTTACAAAAGCGATTAATGTTAAACTAGATCGTAATTTTTCGGTTGAAGTTTTCACCGAACACAATGTGGATATTTGTAGCAATGAAGAGTCATGTCGCATTTTTGAGCACTGAGTCATACTTGATGTCGAGAAACCATAATTTGTTTCGATTGCACGCCTTGATAGTTTAAAATATATAACCATTCTCTTTAAATTGATGGCAAGCTTAAATATATCTAAATGAAGGGATGATTTTGAATTTTAAAATAAAGTGAAACTCTATTTCAGTGGAGTCAAATTTATGTAAGTCGCAGTACCTATATTAATTTGTCCCTTACGTAGTTTACTAGGCGCACACGTCACGTCTTCAACCAGTGTGTATTAACAGTGATGACTTATGGTACTGAGACGTGGCCGCTAACTATGGCCCTTATGAGGAAGCTCAAAATCGCTCAACGTGCTATAGAGAGAGTTATGCTTGGTGTTTCCCTGCGTGATCGAATCAGAAATGAAGAGATCTGTAGACGAACAAGAGTAACTGACATAGCGCAGCGTATAGACTAAAGTGGCAGTGGGCAAGGCACATAGCACGAACAACCGATGGCCGTTAGGGTCGCAGGGTGTTGGAGTGGCGGCTACGAACTGGAAAGCGAAGCATGGGCAGATCTTACATAATGTGGACTGACGACCTGGTGAGGGTTCCGAGAGCCCGCTGGATGAGGGCTGCCCTCATCCAGCGGGCTCTCGGAAACCTCGAAATCTCGCAAGACCAATCTTTCTGGAAATCCTTGAGGGAGGCCTATGTTTAGCAGTGGACGTCTTTGGGCTAAGATGATGATGATACGCCACGTTTGCCCACTTTTATTCGAACAGAGCCTAATCGATGCTGGTTATTTCAACCTAGTAACTATATATACAATACTATTCTAATACTGCATACTAATTACTACTTTATTTACTATACCGTATTATATTCTACTAGCTTTTGTCCGCGGCTCGCCCGCGTGAATATCGGTTTTCCGCTACATGGGACTTCTCGAAACACAATCATAGTAGATTTATATGAAAAGCCAAACAGCCACTTTTACTTGAACTCGGCGGCTACTAAAACATAGATCAAGGTATATCTTCAATCCTACTGGTCCGATTTTAATAAAACATGCCATAGTATTTAAGTCGGAATAGTACCTTTTAAGATTATAAGATTTTGACCTAAATCTATCGATTGGATTTTGTGTGAAGCTCGAACAAACAAAAAACAAACAAACATCGAGGAATTGGTTTGAGAAGCCCTTAATTAGTCGATCTGAGTAGTTTGTTTTAAATATCTTTGGTTTTTGAAAATTTAACATTTAACGATTTTATAAAAGTATATAGATTAGACTATGAGTAGTGATGTACCGATAACAAAATTGAGCTCCAATGATTTTAGGTATAGTTTTTCCAATTAACCGGTTTTACTCCGGTTAAAAAACTATATCATGACTAAATTGTTTGTATTATACTCATACATTTAATTACATAAATAATTAAAGTGTGCGATGAAATATGCAATAAATGATAATAACTGAAAATAAATAAATGATTTCAAATTTATTAGCTGACCAAATTAAGAATGGATTATTATAATCTGGGTATATTTTTAAAGTATGTTATGTTTGTTAAAGTGCTATATATACGTATTACGAGTAAATCTAATAAAGTAATCAACAGCATTCATTTGTTTTTATACGGGGTATTTACTAACTATAGATAACAAAAGTCTGCGTTCAGATTGTTTTGTATACACGCACAAAACGCCAGCCAAAAATCAGACCATTTTTGGATACACAAAATAAATTAGTATATAATCGAGTATCAGTTTTTAAACAATATAGTTATAGGTTTATAAAATAACCGTTTTACCTGTAATAATTGAATCGATTAAAATAATTCCGAGTTTATTCGTGATCTGTGTACAAGATCATGGCCGCATGGGTTATTGACAGTAGTCATTCGCCTGTCTATATGCACGAAACAACCCACTACTGCTTGACAGTAGCCAATCTGATAAAGCAACAACTAACAATTACATTATATTTCAAACTGAAGAGTTTTTGCAACACGTCAATAATGAAATAGATAAACAACGCATTGTTAAACATTTTGAAAAAATTGTCTCTAATAATGTTAAAAGCATTCTCGAGAGTTGTGTGACGTCGAAAAAGGAAAAAATAATCAGGAAAAACTGTACAAAAATTAGTACATCACAAACATTATTCAGGACCTTCGTTGTAAGTTTAATAAAGTGCAATAATTTATTACTTACATCTATTGTCAATAATTTGATATATTTCCACCGCCAGTTCGCCTCGAATCAGCTGTTTGTCAATAACTGCCGTCTCGCTCACTCCCGTTGTATTGTATAAATGTGGTCTTTTTCTTGATGTATCGTTTTTGGGCATTCTATTTTGGTACATTACCATCACGATGCGATGTGATGCGAATATCCCAATTTTGTGTTCTCCAATGAATTTAATATTGAGAGTCGAGTGAGAGGTATGTTATGAGGGATTCATTTTCAGTCATGGCATACAGCAATCATTTTCTGATTGTTTAGAAGATAATGCTTTATTAACCTGTAGTATGTACATTGTTTTGCTTCTAGTTATTTCCTTTTGCACAAACAGCTTTTCTCATAAAACTCTTTATTAATACTGTGAATGTTATTTAATGGATAAATCACCTAAATAATATTGAGCTATATGTACACAAAACTATTGAAAGTCTACATTCTTACTAAAACAAAGAAACTGATAAATGATCATAAACAGATCATAAATGCACTAACATATTGCATAACTCTGGAATTCATTATATATATACATAACCAAAACAGAGATGTCTACATTTTGCACCATATGCTGAGGTGTTAAGCTGAATATTACAGGTTTGGTATTAATTTATTTTTCACAATTAATACTATAATTTATTGGTCTTATGTTTCTCAACATAGTTAAAGGCTCACACCATCTCTTATCTTGCATGCTGTGAGGTTGAGGAATATACTGAAATAATATAGAGCAGTATCATCCTTCAATTCAAGCTGTTTCAATAACACAAGTTGCAGAGATTGTTAGTGCTACTAGGAACAGCATCAATTATCAGTCTGTCATCAGAATCCCACCTGTAACCATTTCCTTGCAATGATGGCAGCTATTGATTATTGGGATAATGATGGGGAAGGAAATAGCCAGCATATAGAGACTTTTCTGTTCAGCTGTTTACATGATAATCTATGAAAATACTTGTAGAAATACCTACATTTACATAGAGAAGCAACTAGAATAAAGCAATCAACAAAACTAATAGCTATGGTCTCAATTGAACTGGTTTACAACAGTAAATGTTGTCTAAATCTGATTTTTAAATGTATATTGGAATAGTTGTAGATTTAAAAATAAAATATTGAAGATAGGGATTTAAACTTGATATAGTTATGGATGCATGGACTCAGGAGAGAGATCCCTCTTGATCAGGGGAGATTCATGCCCCTATAGCAAGAACAAATATGACCTGGTATGAACGATGATGAAATATAATATGAATACAATCATGATGAATTGTTCCTGGTTATCCTCAGTTTTAATAATTACATCATTATCAGCAACAACTCACAATCTTTTTTTCTGTATTGTTCAATAGAGGATGTTTTAGGCATTAAAAGTCTGCTTTTGCATATTGTCTATAAAATATAAGTAATTTTGAAAAAAAATAAATAAAAGTTTGATTATTTTTTAGTGTTGCAATTAGTTAAAACAATGTTAGTGAGGTGGGACACATGCCAAAAATATACTGTGCCAAAAGTGTATAAAAGTGTAGATTAATGTAATTAACTAAAACTAATTATATGTATGATATAATGGTATAATGCTTTAAATAGTGGTGATTTCACTTTCTTGATGTTCATCATGACTTGTACAACATCTAGTGGAGCATTTCTCTTCTAATCTTTATTTAATTTGTTCTTTAGAAAGAACAAATGTTTAGATGGTTACGTTTACATTCCGTAGTCTAAATCAGTTGTAAATCTGTGGTAAATCTATGTTCTTAGCAATGTCAATTAATACTGTAAGTAAATTCTTCCTACTATAATAATAGTTAAAAGGTTTGATGATGTTTATGTAAACTGCAAGGGGCATGTAATCACGAGAATTACACAATTATGGACTAAATTTTTTTATATTTAATTATTAAATGTAAAATTTTGTAAATCTAAGATAATAAAAAGAACTACTCAGATTGACCAATTAAGGGCTTCTGAAACCAAATCTATCGATCATTGTTTGTTTAGTTTATTCGAGCTTCACGCAAAAACAAGCAAGTAGATTTTGGTCAAACTTTCTGATACTGCGAAACACTGTGAAATACTTCCGAAATATTGCGGCATGTTTCATCAAAATCGGTCTAGTAGAATTGAAGATACAGCTTGATCCCTGTTTTAGTAGCCGCCGTTAAGGTACGAGAGCTCAAGTAAAAGTTATTCAAAGGTTTTTTATATAAATTTATGATTGTTTCGGAATTTCTCATATAGCAGAAAACAGACATTCACCCGGGCGGAGCCGCGGGCAAAAACTTGTAAATAAGTAAAATAGCACATACAGTAAATATCACTTGCTGATAACATATAACTGCGATAAATGCATCATTTTAGTGTGCAAGCGCATTCTACGGGTCTCGAAAATTACTTTTTTTGTGGCGATTCTATCTTTGTTAGCAGATCAATGATTTTTACAGTCACAATGACACAGTGTCAGATATGCCAAAGTCTGATATTAATGTCACAAAATGTAGCATGGAGAAGAACAAGAGGAAACAAGAAGACAACAGTGCGCGGTACAAATGTGAATACGATGGGTGTGAACGCACATATAGCACCATTGGGAACTTGCGGACGCACATGAAAACACATAAGGGTGAGACATTTATCTATTACTGTTATAAAATCGTTAAATATCAAATTATTTAAATCAAAGACAACTTGAACTCTGTTTTATTAGCCGCCGCTCAGGTATGAGAGCTCAAGTAAAAGTGGTTCATTGGCTTTTTATATAAATCTATAATTTTTTCAGGGTTTCCCATGTAACGTAAAACCGACATTCACGCGGACAGAGTCGCGATCAAAAGCTAGTCATTAATATTTTTCTTTAGCATCATATACATCCCACTTAGTCAACCTGGGAATTGACAACTTTTGAAAACTTTAAACCCGTGTATATATATTTATTTAATATTACACTTTTAAATCCAATAAAAACATATTTTTCAATTTAAATAAAAAATATACCACAAGTGCGACAGGATAGTCACGTGACCACGTTTGTCATTGTATCTGCTATGCAGTGCAATGTGCAGAATTATAATAAAAATAACAAACTAAATCTTCCTCTTTCTTGGTTTATGGCGTTTAACCAATTTGGTACAATTCTGCCAGTATCCAGTTATGAAAGTGTCATAAACTTAGGGGGTGGTGATCGGTAAACTAAATCTTATAACCTCACAACACTGTCAAATGTGTATATTTATTGAACATAGACGTCACGTTTTTTGCTTACCATTTACCCAATCACGTAACTTATATGATAAATAAAAAAATAATTTTCCCAAGAAAAAATTATATAAATTAATATTTTTTTCGATATTTATATTTTTTTAAGATTTTTATCGATATACTATTATTATTAAATCTTTAATTTTTAAACTTACTGTCAATTCGCGAATTCTTCAGTCTCTTTCTGGATGCGATAACCAGCTGATATATACATATATCAGAGTAATGGCCATCAACGTTACCGAATTTAAAATTGTACTTTGTTCTTCAATTTATCATCATCATCTTCAGTCTATATTCGTCTCCACTACAGGGGCACGGACTTCCCCTCGTTCGGAGGGGGATTAGAGCGCAGTCTACCAAGCTAGCCTAGTGCGAGTTGTTAGACTTCACACACCCATGCAGCCATGCAGGTTTCCTCACGAAGTAGTCCTTCTCCGTCTAGCACATAGTGTCTACAATGTAGACCATATGCGTGTTTGACAAACGTATTGGTAGTACAGGACCAGGGTTTAAACCCACGACCGCGTTTTGTTTGAATCGCGAGTTGGATGTTCTCACCTCTAGACTACCACGTATCTATTAAACTACTACCAAATGTGGTGATTATAGTATCTTGTTGTAATTTTGTCTATAAGTGTATTTCTACTGGATACTAATAATGTTCAGCAGTAATTGTGAAATTAATCTTGATTTATTTACATTTTACAGGTGAATACAGGTTTAAATGTCCTATGCAATCCTGTGAAAAGGCTTTCCTGACTTCATACAGTCTGAAAATTCACATTAGAGCACACACCAAGGCGAAACCGTTTGCTTGTGATATCGGTGCTTGCAGTAAAGCGTTCAATACACTTTATAGGTAAGACTTTTATTTACTCAGAGAAAATCTTACAAGTCACATGGGCTGCTTGCGGAGAGTGTCAGTCTACTTTGAGAGGTTTTGAGATCCACTGTAGATAACTTACCAATGGCCCTCAGTGTCACGCTCTTTCGAACATTTCTCGGGGGGAAACTTGCTCACCCCCCCGCACCCTCAGCACCTGGAAGTGCTCACGACGATATGAGCCACTCATATCGTCGTCTGTACAGGTGATCGTTTTATATGGAAGCTCAGGGCCCCCACTCATTGAGTCTACAATTCCTGAGACCCCCTCTTAGAGTCCTTGCAGGGGAGAACTGCCAATAGCGGGCAATCCGTTAGCCCATATTATAAAGCCCCTTGCTATTGGGCTGGTTATGGGTAAGACTATCTAACCCCGGTTAGGTCTGTTGTTATTGTATTGTTGTGTTCAGATAACAGTCATTAGATATCATCCCTGTAAACCCCTTACGATTTCTGTTACGACCACAGTAATTCTCCCTATAACACGGTATTCTAACGCGTTACAACGCGTTTTCATATTACGCGATTTCGTGACCCTCGTATAACACGTGTTTTCCCCCCATATAACGCGGGGATTTCCCACGTTATATTTCTGTACTATGAAATTTATAATGTTTTTTTTTTTCTTTTAAAAGACACCTCCCGCATTAGGATTAAAATCCCTGTGTCGCGGGGACTTTACAAACATTCAAATAACGGAAACACAACACCCAGACTCAGAACATCATTTTGTGGATTACACAAAATTGTTGTCCCGCGTGGGGATCGAATACACAACACTCGACAGCGCAGTGGAGACGCGACCACTTAAACCACTGCGCTATCCGTGCAGTCGAAATAATGAACTGTACAGTTTATAATCAATTTCGTGTGCGTTTGCACATTGTGTCAACTGTGTTTTTATTAAATTAAATGAGTTAGTTTGATTTATTAAAACACACATAATTCGTTCATGACATAGCTTTTCCTTAATATTCGATTTAAACTCCCTTTAACGAGAAAAAGTTAAACGTGAATCATTTGTACATAACGCGTTATACGGGGTCATACGAGCGCGTTTTACGAGATATTCGTACGCGTTTTCCTATAACGCTGAACTAATCTACCGTGTTATAAGCGGGATTACTGTATTATCATTGTAACATCCGGTAGGACTCACTATTTTAAGGGCATATACGTCATTTCCAGTTCCATAAGTTCCATAAAAAAAAATGAATAGTTAATGATTCTGATAGTTTGTCTAAACAATAAAAGTGTAAACAACCAGCACTAAGAAGCCAATCATGACCTAATAAATATTTTACCTCATAATATTTTTTCATCATATCAACCCACAGATGTCCACTGCTTGACAAAGGCCTCCTTTAATGATCGCCACATCGAACGGCTGTGAGCCACCTGCATCCACCGATTGCCCGCGATCTTCATCAGGTCATCGGCCCACCTAGTAGAGGGTCGACCCTTACTATTCTTCATAATATTTTTTACCACTATTCAGTCATATTTATTATAATAAGTAAATGGCCTTCTGGGAAAACCCATTTCTAGGGCCACGTAATAATACCTATCAACACACCATCACGTGGTGAACAGTGAAAGTATAATATTATGTAATTAATTGGCCTCCAATAAAGAGATCGAAAACATACTTCACTATATAAAAATAACCATGATTATATTACTTGATGTGCCATGTAAGCATTATTTATCTATGTATCCACTCTTCAATCATATATCTGTCACTACAGTGCTTCTAAAGGTTGTCTGGGAGAGAACGCATATTGCGATAAGACCGCTCAAAGTACACTTTCCATTTCTTGTTTTTATATACATACAATCACGCCTTTTTCCCTGGTTCTCCGGCGGGAAATCGAACCCCGGTCTCCCACGTGACAGGCGGGGATACTGACCATTATACCACCGAAGAACTGGGGTAGGCAGAGACCACTTCTTTCTATTTGCTACGAATAAACTGGCTATCCGGGGCCCATTTTTGCCCCTATAAGTAACGAGACGTGTTGGGTAGCGAATCACGACGCCGTTTTATAATCGCCGTCTTGTTTTTGTTTGTAATATTGTTGTATTGGTGTATTATATTTTACTACTGTTCTATTTCAGGTTAAGAGCTCATAAAAGGCTGCACAGCGGCGATACGTTCAATTGCAAAGCTAATGGCTGTTCAAAGTTTTTTACAACGCTCAGCGATCTGAAGAAGCATGTCCGCACACATACACAGGAGAGGCCATACAAGTATGTATATTAATCCATTTTTCCAATTTTTGCTGTCTAAACATGAACTGTTAAATTTTTTGGGACAAAAATTATCTCATTTAACTATATTCGTGAAAAAAGTACATCAGTGGTCAAGTGGTACTAAGCACGACCTGCGATCGAAAAGGTCGCGAGTTTGATACTGGAAACGTACCACTAGGTTACTTTAAATTTATGTTTGGTCTACATTATAGACATCAATACATTCAACGGAGAAGAAAAACTTCATGAGGAAACCTGCATGCCGGAATGGGTGTGTGAAGTCTACCAACCCGCACCAGGCCAGCGTGGTAAACTACAACTTAGTTCCTCTCCTTATAAGGGGTAGTCCTTGCCCCTATAGTGGAGCCGAATATGGACTGGGGATGTGAAAAAAATCGTTTTTCTCCGAAAGAATTTAAAGTTCAGATATTTAAATGATTACATTTTTTTTTAATTAAGCCTACTAAACCCATTTGGGGGCAAATACCCAATTCGAATATGATCCAGAATTAATGATAGGAAACTTTATTAAAGTAATAGGCAAGCGCAGCCGTGAGTAAAACTTTACATGGTTTTGATATTTAAGAGAAAACAACCACTTGCAGTGAGTTACGATTTAAGTTTTGATAAATATTTAGAAAGGAGTATAGGAGTAGGAGAACCACTTTTACTTAAGTAAAAGTGGTTCTAAGGCTTTTTATATAAATCTATGATTGTGTCGGGATTTCCCATGTAGCGGGAAACCGACATTCACGCGGGCGGAGCCGTGAATAAAAGCTAGTATATTAAGAATAAAATGAGTGTGATAAAAGCGTGGGGTGCTCGATATCAATTGTTATAATTTCTTACTAATTCTATTTCGAAATGCAGAGTTAATGTAAAAATGCAGTACAAAGCACCCACGCTTTTACCACAATGACATTAATTTTCTCGTTAATCATTTTATTCTTATGTTAAGAATTATTTTTTAATTTTTAGTTTAACTATAAAAGCGTGTTTTTTTAGTTTTTCTTAATCTATAATTTATTTTTCATATTTTAGTTCGATCTATAAAAAACTAGAAAAAGAATTATTAAATTACTAGCTTTTGCCCGCGGCTCCGTCCGCGTATTTACGAGGACATTTATAAACCGACATTTGTCGGTTTTCCGCTTCATGGGAAATCCCGACACAATGATATATTTATATAAAAATTCGTATAACCACTTTTACTTGACCTCTCGTACCATAACGGCGGCTACTAAAACAGGGATCAAGCTGTATCTTCAATTCTACCCGAACGATTTTGATGAAACATGCCGTAGTATTTAAGTTGGAATAGTACCTTTAAGACTGTAATGGTTTAATCAAAATCTACCCATTGGTTTTTGTGTGAGGTCCGAACAAACAAACATGGACGGATTTGATTTTAGAAGCTCTGAATCAGTCGATCTGTGTAGTTTGTTTTTAAATATATTTGATTTTAGAAAATTTGACATTTAACAAATTTAGAACAGTATAGATTTATTATAAAACATTTTTTTTATTATTAAACAAAATTATTATTGTATCGTCACCAGTTCTTGATAAGTGTGCAGAATTTCGAATTAATCTGACCTTTTAAAGTGGATAAAAATCGAGTTCAAAGATTCCGTTACATAAATACAGGTGAAGCTAATAAAACGTGTTCAAAAATAACTTTTTAAGAACATAGATAACTATTATCTGTTTCCGAATCTTCGTTCAAAAAAATATAAAAAATGTTTTTTTTTTGTATTGTGTTTCATTGGGGAATGCTGCTGTCGCTTCTAATAGCCGAATGCCGTTTGATGATATGTCTGTTGCTGTCTGACATCAGTTCCAACATGGATAGATAGTGGAAAACTTGTCTTTGCCATTACCACATTTATTATTGAACAAAGTACACCACTAATAGAAGGGTTTGGGCCCAATTTAATACTCCTTATATAGCCCAAGTTTGATTTACATATACTCATGTATAAATAAATAATATCAAATATATCACGTCACAGATGTCGTTCAGAAGGCTGTGGCAAATCTTTTACGGCGTCGCACCATCTGAAGGCTCACGGTCGCACGCACTCTGGGGCGCGGCCTCACGCGTGCCCCTCTCCCGGTTGCGGAAAACTATTCTCCACCACCACTAGTTTGAAAGCACACAGCGCGAAACATCAGGTAATATATTCAAGATGATGGCATACCTAAAAAACGAATAAGTTGAGTGTAGACCATTTCGTTAAACTATCCATTCACAGTATTTACAATTCATTCATGATCATGGCAAAATGTTTTTAAATAATTCTAAATTACATTTGTAAATATCCCGAGAAAGTTAACAGTAGATGGTGAACACTTATGTTTAAGCATAATCTATAGGTATTATACCATTACGGCTACTTGTCATAAAATATTCTATTCTGCCCTATTGTTTACAGATCCAAACCGAAAAAATGAAGGATCATATAATCGCACAGCCCCAAGAAATAAAGGATCAAATAATCACACAGACACTGAGTCAGCCTCCAATCCAGAAAGTCGAAGATGTAATGAATTGGGACAGCCTCCTTGAGTCTTTCGGCAAAATTACCACAGAGTCCAATTCTACAGACGGTAGCCTAGAAGATATCACTAGAGTAAATAATGTCGATATAACAGAGTTATTATTTCCAGATAATGCTAACACAACTAAAAATATCGAAACGAGCGATTTAGCTGTAGATTATGATTTAGCTGGCCTCACCCTATCTCCTTTCACGCTTGACAAAGATAACAAGAAAGGCAATGAAGATTCGTGGGTAGATGTTAACGATTTACACCCAACTGTCCCTATATCATCAACGTTAGTACCTCCGAAATTAGATGTAAAACCGAAGGCTATGCAACTAGCGTTAGCTAATGAGGTCGAAGTCCAAGCCCCTTGGGTAGACGTCAGCGCTTTAGCTGCCTCTATATCAGAAACTCCTGTTTGCATTAAAGAGAAATCTCCTGAAAGCATTTTTACACTTGCAACATTCGTTCCAACACACATGCAAAGCTATATCGATTTGAATACAGAAATTGCACCTACTGCTAACCTTATAACTCACGATGCTTTCGATTTGGATACTCCGAACATTTTAGATGTCGGCGATAAAGTGTTCAACGATAGCGAAACAGTCGCAAATCTTGAACCGACAAAACTCGATACGGACATCAATATATTTTTAAACTCCGATGATAGATCTCTAAACACTCCGCCACCTTCGAAAGTGCAACAAAATATAGAAATAAATCCAGCTAATTCTGTTCTGTTTAATACAGATTTAGATTTGGAGGACACGTTGTTATTTGACAATGAACCGCCTTCCGATATGTATGTAGTGCAGACTGAGAATATTTTTGGTAAAAGGATTGCCAGAATGAATAAGTTAGAGCAGTTGGCGGCAGACGCTGGTATCTGTCGTTGTGAAAAGTGTGATTGCAATCCAGCGCTCGGAGAATGTAGGAACTGCTCGCAGGTCGAGTCTTTGAAACGAGGCTGTGAAGAGGACACATGTTCATGCGGCGCGGACTGTAAATGCGACCACGCAACCATGAAATGCACCGTCGGCTGCGGCCATGCAACTGATACCAATCACAACACGTTCCTACATTACCACAAACGACACACAAATGTGAAGTTGGAAGATTTAGGTTTTTTCTTGCTTCATGAATGTGACGATGGAACCGCGTCTTCAACGGTGCTAGAAAGTTTGAAAAGCTGCAGTAAAACTGGAACTGATTGCGGAGATAAAAAGTTTAGTGTCAACGATAAATTAAGTTGCGACAAAGAATCTTCGGGCATTGAAAGCTGTTGCAGAGATAACAAATATTGTTGCGTCACGATATGTTTAAAAAAACTGGACGCATACAAACAATTTCTTTCGGAAAATGGTTTAATTCAAGCATTAAATGAACATAACCTTAATTTAACAACGAGCTAATATTATTTATCATAAGCATTGCATTTAACTTATAAAAGTATTGTTTTTTTTCATTGCCATTGCTTTATTTTATGCTCTTAGTCTGTTGTTCGTGATACTCTGTTCAATTTTAATCAATATTTTATGCAATGTCTATTTGTTTTGTTGTGCTATAAGTATTTTGAATTGTTTACTAGTATGTATGTTTAATATATTTGTATTTTAATATTTTTGTATTAAAATTGATTTATATTTTACAATATTGCACGTAATTTATGGAGTCGATCCAACTTAAAGTGCAGGTAATTCAAGAATTTCGCAAAAGAATTTTACCACTTTTAGTCGAATAATAATGTAACTAATCATTTTATTCATCTTCAGTCATTGATTAAGGTCGCATACAATGAATATTTAAATAGATATTTTTATATTAGGTAAAAAACTTAACAGTAAAAAAATTAGATAGGTCTTGTCAAAATATTTGATAGTGATTATAGATTTTTATTAGTAACTTTGCTCCTGATCGCTACAGGTTTTAAATGTTTACGCAGGTACCCTGGACATTTCCGGAATAAAAAGTAGCCTATAATATTATCTAAGAACTGTTCTATTTGCCAATGAAAATCCCATCTAATCGGACTAACAGACAAACAATTTAAAAAGGCCTTTAGGTTTTGGTTACTTGCAAAAAGAACTATATAAGCTTGGAAAAGCCTTGAATTCGAAACACAGACATACATTTAGTAATACTCAATTATAATATTAGTGTCAATTCTGATGTAACACAACTAAATTTAGTCTCCCCCTATCTCTGTCTAATGCCAAACACCAAAACGAGATAGGAGACATTTTTAGCGAGTATCAACCTACATTTTTGCCGAAAGATACAAAAATGTTGCGTTTTTGCGTATCTTTAATCTGCACGTGCCGAGGTCACGTTTCAATTTATATGTAGAACTTTATTTTGACCTGTCTGAACAAAACTGGCAGCGTTAAATTGTTGCTATCTCGTTTTGCCATTTCAAATTAGAAAAAGATAGGGAGAATGGCGTTTGAAGCCAAAAGGAGATAGCTACAATTTCGGTACTATCAGTTTCGTTTAAACACGTCAAAATTAAGAGATTTAGACGCGATCTCATAACATGCCGACTAAAGATACGCAAAAACACATTTTTTGTACATTTTGATAGAAATGCCAACCTTGGTGCTCCCAAAAAATATTTGCTAGCTCGTTTTGGTGTTTGGCATTAGAAAAAGATAGGGAGAGTCTAAATTTAGTTAAGTTGTTACAACAGAATTACCATAATTGTTTTGACAATTTTATGTACCTGGTAAATAAATCACATATTGAAGTTTACATTTTGTATGAACTTACAATTAATATTGTTAAAACAAAAGTACTTTACGTACTAGACAGAATACTCTTTATTAAACACGAATTTAACATTATTTGACATATATAATGTCTTTTTGGGCATATATTCTCATACATTTATTATCACATAATGATTATAGTTTTATCATAATGTATGCACAGAATTAATATAATGATTTATATATTACTCAACTTTCATAATAAGTTACAGAAGACTTTTCCCGCAGTAGGGACTGCGGGAAAAAATAAAGCACTCACTTCTGTAAAGTGTAACGTATGTTTTTTCATCTAGTGATTTTAATAACGCAGGCGATTTTACGTTTTTTTTTTAACTATATTTTATGGCTTGGTTTCTGAGACCTTTAAGCCAAATCATCATTTTAATATATACTTTCATCAGTTTAACAATAAAATATCGGTGTGTCATATTTTATTGCTTATTGGGAGTTTTGAAGTCAACCCGATGAATACTAACGTTATTGTATAAATATTTTAACGTTTTATATAAATTTATCGTGACTTAATATATAAATTTGGTGTTGTTTTCTGTATTAATCGTCAATAATCGTGAACAATATTGAAACATTGGAATAAAACTGTGACTAACATAGCAAAATGACCGTATTTTGCCGAGGCAAATAGGCTTACGGGAATTTGTCTGGACAAAGTGGTATTCGTCACATTGATTTCAAAACAACCAAGAAACAATAAAATATGATACATCAATATTTTATTGTTAATTTAAAAAAAAATATATGTCTTGAAAAATATATACACTCGACACTGGCAGAAATGGCGCGAATTCGCAGTCGATGCCGATTGCCACTATAAAAAACAAAAGAATATGTGCCATAAAATAAAATTTAGGATATTTATATTTGCAAAACTTTGTTAACTGATAAGATTTTTGAAAAAGCGAACGATAAGCGCGGCATTATATTCGTTTTTATTTATTTAGGAGATGCATAGAAATAATTGAAGTAATTAATCAATCACACAATTATGTTTTTAGTAAATTAATAACACATATGTATAAAAAAAATCATAAATATTTATGAAAAATATGAGTTGCTTTAAACGTCGGTGCTATTTTATAATAAATCAAGTTATTTAGTAAAATTATCAAAGTAAATCAGTGCCTTAATGTTATTTCTTAGTGTACTTAAATTGTACAAAATGTTGAGTAATTTTATGAGATTTTTATTGAATAAGCAGTTTTATACAGAATGGAAATGATAAGTTTTCGGTAAATTGTGTTGTTCACTTTAAACTTATACTCAAATGCATCATATGACGAATATAGGAAATTAATATGCAATTGTATTTTGATAGCCACTAAGTTATGACAATAACATATTTGGTAAACCAAATGACCTGGCATATATATTTCAGGGCGATTTGTAGAGATTTGTTTTGTGGGTTTTATTCATATTATTAAAATTTTACAAGTAAAACAAAATGTAATAAAAGTTGAATGTAATAATAATTAGAAATATTTAATTTTGTTAATTTTTTACCAAATTTAGATGTTATTATTGAAAATATAGAAAAATTCTGAAAAATTTCATTGTGAAAAAAATAATTTACGTTTAATTCCGATTAATTTACGTTTTTTTTACAGTTTATTAAATTATTTTGGATAACCAGTCACTCACATCAACAATCATTTAAATACTCGAAATTTAGATTGGTTCATTTTATATGTATATATATTTTGCGTTCATAAATGTGTCTCTTTTATGGTACACTTACCAAAATCCTAATTTTTAGTGATCCCGTCTTTATTTCAGTTCGCAAACTTATTTCGTTTGAATTATTCAAGATTTATTCTGAATAATGAAATTGTAAAAATACTATTCTATGTATTTACTAAATACCAACCATGATTAAACTAATAAAAAAGAGGTATTGTGAAAACATTTATGTAAATACACAGTGATTTGGTATCTAACTATTGATAGGTACACAATATTTATTATAATTTTTTGTAATATTTAAAGGCTTGGTATGGTTGGTATAAGGGATGCATGTAGACGTAGTAGATAGCAAATGTACCAATGTTAAACACTATTTTTACATAATACATATATTTTTATACGATGTATATTCAGGGCTGGAGATACTTGTCGTTTCCATCTGTATAAAAAGCAATAAATTATATGCTGTAAAATTTCTAGTCCACATAACAAATAAAAATGCTTTTTTATTATCTTTAATGTTTTATTTTAGACTGGTGAGATCAATATTCACGTTCCTGCTAAAGTACGTACATTTTATAATACATATTAACTACTAGCTACTACTACACAATAAATATTTAGCACTAAAATAGTTTACAGTTAACACTGACTATCCGGCTAGTGGATGCACGCCTCTACCATATTGTCATCGTATAGAAAGCATTCTAATAAAAAAATTACACATATTACAACACTATCGCAAACAACTTTATTGTTGATGGTGTATTTATTATCGCTGTATATAAATCATGTGTGCGTAGTTTACATAAAAAAATAAAAATATTTTTTTCTAAAACTCATCCAGCAAGAGTTAAACTCGATGTTTTGATGGTGACTGACTATTATTGACTGTCTTAAAGTTGTAGTGATGGGAGTATGTGGTAGTATTAGTCATTAAATATTACAGCATCCATGTGGTAGGGTTTATTACTAATAAAATCATTAGCTAATCCTAGCAATTAAAAATGTTATATTTATTTTAAATATCAATTAATTTAAACAATATAATGTTTCCTTAAATAATCATTTTCAGATTTCTTATAACAGGTTTGCCAAAATAGAAGAAAAATAACCAGTATATTACAAAACAGTTTAACCTTTCTCGTCCCATCCATATTCATCCCCAATACAGGGATACAGATCTTCCCTCATTAGAAGGAGAGTTTAGGGTGTAGTGGATGACGCTGGTCTAGTATAGGTTGGTAAACTTCACACACCCATGCAGGTTTCCTCACAAATTTTTCATTCTGCACTGAATACATTGGTGTCAACAATGTAGACCATACATGAATTAAAAATAACCCAGTGCTATGAAACTGGTATCAAACTTGTGACATTTTAGATTGTGAGTCATGGTTAGCACATTAGGTCATGTGCATTTGGTGGTCTCACAAGATTACTTACTAGATGCTAAATATTTTGAACTACAAGCCCTTATATAAATAATGCTTCAAACCAAGTTGGACCATGTAATAAGAAAGCTGTAGGCATGTCTGCTGCCCATCTGGTATCTAAGAGGCAGTATTTTCACTTTACAGTGATTGAAGTTAGCGTCTTTTTTTCTTGTCATGTCTCCTAGTTCGAGACATAGCTGCTCTGTGGCCTGGTGAAGACTGTTCAGAACTGCATTCATCGCTATCTGTATATGGCTGAAAAAAAAGAAAATTTAAATATTAAACCTCTACCAATTTAATGGAGTCGTGTGAAAAGCTGGTATAATGTGTACTTCTGTGCAGTACAGTTGGTGAATTTACCCCTTCATGTAAAATAAACATATCAACATTGCTGTGTGTTTTTATGCTCATAAATCATCTCGTGAACTTCATCATTCCTTATAATCATTAAAATATATAAAAGTGCTTTGTAAAATAAAGACTAAATGCATTAAAATCAGGTCAGGGAATACTTAGTCTTTTAGCTGGTCTGGCAAATAGACTTAAGTATACGGGTAAGCGATCCAAGTCCCCCGAGCTACTACTGTCTCTTCTTACTCCTGAGATAGTAGTATCCTATACCCTATAGTCCTTTTCCTAAATTCCATATTCCCTGTTCAATACACCTTTCCTACCTCATCCTCTTTCCTTTCTTCTCCTCTAAGCTGTGGGAATGCAATGAGGAATGTTAACACTTTTGAACCTTATAAAATAGTGGCATCGTAGTTTCATTGCCCGCGGGGGTGAAATGTGGACTGCGGATAGCCACTTTACTACAATAAATGGTAGTAGCAGGTGGAAAGAAGTGGTCTATGCCTACCCCAATGGGAAAGAAGCATAACTATATGTATATATGTAGTATGTACTATGGTCTCTGCGTACCCTTATGGGATATCAGTGTGAGTATACACTCACACTGATATCCCATAAGGGTACGCAGAGACCATAGTAACCATTTTAATGCATACATACATACGTATGTATGCATTAAAATGTTAGTTCCTAGGGAATCAGAAGAAAAAATGTTGTCATTGAGATTATTTTATATATTACTTTTAAAAGAATCAAAGTTGTATTGTGTTGTCCTAATAGCAGTTTTTTTATCAAATCAATCATTTGTTTGGTAATTATCTGATGTGCTATAATGGACTGTAATGCTATGAGTAAATTATAATAATATTTTAGAAATTTTAACACACATTGATCTGGCCCCAAACTAGGATTTCCTTTATTACTTGGGTACTAGCAACAATATTTAAACATATAGATAAAAATAACACATCTGATATGTTTGACAAAATCTATTAAATGAACCAATGAATCACCTAAACAAGTTATGCCTACAAATTTAGTTTATATTGCAACATAAATTCTAAATATCCAGTTCATGGATACGACTTTTAAGATTTAGTATTTCGATTATTTCTGATGTAAATGCATATGTTTAGGTACCTTTTCATATGGTGTTTCACATTGTTCGTCTGTTAGTGTTGCACAGGCAATTACACAAACCAATTGAAAAGCAGCTCCGAGATACAACCCATAACGTATTAGCGTACTCATCAAATCTTCGGCAAAAATCTCGTTGGGAATCATTGCTTTTTTTAGATTAGCACTTTATCAGCATAAAAATGGAAGATTTCTAAATAGGATTTTAGCTTAGATTAAGGAATAAGATTATATTATGAATAAATTGAAGTATATTCAGATAACTTTAAAAGAAAAATATAAATTTTATAATATTTAGTACACCTGTGACATTTAGTTTACATTTCGGTTTAAACTAGAGGTTTGCACCGGAGCAGTGAGTACCGGAGAATAACCGGTAAAAGTACTCGATTGAAATAATCAGTAATTAACAGATTGATCTCCGGTGATCGTCGCATCTTAT
>WUAW01038339.1:9147-19593 GCA_017165845.1 Thaumetopoea pityocampa | reverse complement strand
ATTCCATATTCCTTGTTCAATACACCTTTCCTACCTCATCCTCTTTCCTTTCCTCTCCACTAAGCCGTGGGAAAGCAATGAGAAACTTTAACACTTTTGAACCTTATAAAATGTTGGAGTCGTGGTTCGCCACCCGACAGGTCTCGTTGCCTACGTGGGCGAAATGTGGGCTGCGGATAAACATTTTGCTACAGAAAACTATCGTAGCAGGTAAAAAGAAGTAGTCTCTTCCTACCCCAATGGGAAAGAGGTGTGACTGTATGTATGTAGTATGTACTATGGTCTCTGCCTACCCTTATGGGATATCGGCGTGAGTGTATGTACGTATGTATTTGTAACCTGTACTTCGGAATATTTTTGATTTAAATAATTGAAAATGCTGGTAATGTGTGATACTAACGATATTTGATGAAGTCTACCAACATCGGACGGACACGCGTCCTGGTGATGGCAGAATGTTATTGACTCCCGGGATCCGGATGCAATTAACTTTTTTATCGCCTCATACTATAACCTCAAAGACATGAAGACTATTACTGACACAATTTAGATATGAGATTCCAGTTTTATCATAACGCTAATCTATTCACGTTTTAGTGGTGATTTGTCAAAGCAGAACCATCTCAATAAAATTTGATTTTTTTTAAATTGGTGTTAGAGCTTGGAATGAACAGTGCGGGGGACGTGGTGTCACCTGGGTCATTTATCTTATCTGTACTATTATAAAATTGTTAAATGTCAAATTTGTAAAAATCAAAGATATTTAAAAACAAACCACTCAGATCGACTAATTGAGGGCTTCTGAAACAAAATCCGCCGATCTTTGTTTGTTTTTGTGTTCGTTTGTTTGTTCGGGATTCACGCAAAAACCAGCTGGTACATTTTGGTTAAACCATTACAATCTTAAAGGTATTATTCCGACTTAAATACTGCGACATGTTTCATTAAAGTCGGTCCAGTATACACTATGAAGATACAGCTTGATCCCTGTTTTAGTAGCCGCCGTTAAGGTATGAAAGGTCAAGTAAAAGTGCTATCGTTATTTATATAAATCCATGATCTTGTCGGGATGTCCCATGCAGCGGAAAACCGACATTCGCGCGAGCGAAGTCGCGGGCAAAAGCTAATAAGCTCAGTATTTTTCATGGCCCGCGGTGCAATAGAGGATACAGTCGATGTTTACGGCTGTTCGAAAATTTGGTTGGACCATCTCTTTAGCCAACTCTTGCGCTCCTTTCCCTTCATACATACAGTCACACCTTTTTCACTGGTCCTCGAAACCCGTTCTCCCGCATAACCAGCGAGGATACTGACCGCTATACTACCAATTACCAGTCCTTTCCCTTTCATCTTTCTTGTAATTACTATTTAATACCACTTTACCGTTATTCACAATGTTAAGAACGTTTCTGAATATCGGCCTTGCCACACGTAAAAGCAAATATCGTTCTTTTTAAAATTCACTGTTTCCTCATTACAAGACTACTTGCGCTATTTGCGGCTAATCGGACTCGCAAACAGAACGTGTACGTGTCAAACTAATATGTAAACAGTTATTGATGCAAGTCGGCGGCTGGAGCCAAGCTGTCGCTACTGCTGCATCCTCCTGCCTGCGCTTCTCGTAATACCTTCGATGTTATCATCAAACTTGTATATTATGACTTCCGGTTAGTTGTGTGGTGCTGGCTCATTAGTGTCACTCCATCCCACCCATTGACGTTGTGAAAACCAGCTGAGGGTTGCACCAGGAATTATCCTGGTGCAACAGTAACAGGATGACGCTGCTGCCCATTAGGGCAGGCAGGCAGATCGCTACTGTTGTGATGATGATGATGATGGATCAAAAAACTGTCGTGCACACCACGTAATGAGGGTAAACTTGATTCAGAAATCAAATCTGTTGTCTTTAAAAACATATCAAGCGTGGAGACATACATACATAGATGCACTCACGCCGATGTCCCATAAGGGTAGGCAGAGACTATAGTATATACTACATACAGTCACGCCTCATTCCCATTGGGGTAAGCAGAGACCACTTCTTTTCACCTGCTACGATCGTTCAATGTAGCAGAGTGACTATTCGCAGCCCAAATTTCACTCCGGCGGGCAACGAGACGAGTCGAGTGGCGAACCACGACGCCGCCATTTTATAAGGTTAAAAATGTTAAAGTTCCTTATTGCGTTCCTTATTAAGAATGAGATAGGAAAGGTGTGAGCAAGGAATATGGAATTTTGGAATAGGATTATAGGGTATAGGATACTACTATCTCGGAAGAAGAAGGGAGAGACAGTAGTAGCTCGGGGGGCCGGGGTCGCTTACCCGTGTACTCAAGTCTATTTGCCGGACAGGCTGAAATACTAAGTACTCCCTGACCTGCGTCAAGATGGATGGAGATTATTTTTTTATACTATTATGGTGCAAACAAGCTTACGGCCCGCCTGATGGTAAGCGGTTACCGTAGCCCGTGGATGCCTGCAATGCATCAGGAATAAGACACGCGTTGCAGACCCTTCAAAGATTGACTCACTCCCCTCTTGAAGGACCCCATACTGTAATCTTATGTAATCTTACTGTAGATTATACCAATCACCTTTGTTAGATGGGAATTCGCAGGAGTGAACACCTATAAACCTGGTGATGATGATAAACGACCTTCGTGGCCGGAAATTGCTCAGTGTCATATCAAAGTTAGTCGCATTTTTTAGACTTTTAAGGGCACTAACATTTCATCCAATAATTATTAGTTATCTGTTTATTTCACAGACAAAGAATAAAATACATTATCCTGAATTACTCGTAATTTAACTAATGTATTATTAGGTGTTGGAATTAAATCGTAGCATTTTTTAATGAAATAAAATATTTATTATCAATGGAAAATGAAAAATACACTAATAAAAGTATTGCCCATTGCTTTCTACTACTTTTGACCATCTTTCGAGCAGGGTACATATACCGTCTCGGAAGAATGCCTCGTCTTTTGATGCAATCCACGAATCGACCTATTTTTGACACTCTTCGTAAGAAGTAAACTTCTGCTCAGACTATGAGCCATTGAACGAAACAAGTGGTAATCTGTAGGAGTGATATCTGGAGAATACGGTGGATGGGGTAGGACTTCCCATTTAAGTGTTTTTAGGTATTAATATTATAATTTGTAATCTGAATATATATAATATATAAATATAATACATAATTGAAAACACCAGCAACGATGGTACGGACGCGTTTAACTTCTGCTGCAAAAAAATGTATTATGTATGGAAAACTATCAAACGTATACTAACCAATACTAACGGAGTAGAGTTCGACATAATATTTAAACAATGCAACGTAACATTTATTGGCTCGATTCAGTTTTCCGACACAAAACAACAAACGCCATCTATTGCGGAGAAATGGTATTTTAACTTACGTCACAGTAGTTTGAAGCGGTTTTGCAACCGGCTGATTTCTCACACATTACTTCGTACGACTTATGACGATAAATTTTAATATTTTATCACCTATAAGATTCGATACGAAATTATATATAAATTTACATACATACAAACACTCACGCCGCTATCCCATAAGGGTAGGCAGAGACCATAGTATATACTACATACACGCTTCTTTCCCATTGGGGTAAGCAGACATCACTTCTTTCCACCTGCTACGATCGTTAAATGTAGCAGAGTGGCTATCCGCAGCCCACATTTCGCCCCCGCGAGCAACGAGAAGTGTCGGGCGGCGAACCACGACGCCGCCATTTTATAAAGTTAAAAATGTTAAAGTTCATCATTGCGTTCCCGCGGCTTAATGGAGAGGAAAGGAAAAAAGATGTGGTAGGAAAGGTGTATTGAGCAAGGAATATGTAATTTTGGAATAGGATTATAGGATATAGGATACTACTATCTCGGAAGGAGTAGGAAGAGACAGTAGTAGCTCGGGGGGCCGGGGTCGCTTACTCGTATACTTAAGTCTATTTGTCGGACATGCTAAAAGACTGAGTACTCCCTGACCTATATATAAATTTGAGTTTAAGTTTAATTAAAAATCATGACTGTATTCTATTTAATTAATTTAATGAGATATGTTTCTAAATTATTGTTCTTTTTATTACATATAAGTCATTGTTTAAGGTTATAATTGTTATTGACGTCGAAATGAATGAAGCACCGCTCGCCACAACATTATTTTCACCTAATTGTCATTGCTGAAATTATGAGTATTAATTAATATTTGCGCACGTGATATGCTATTTATGACGATGTTTCTTTTGCATTGCGCTCTTAGAAACACAATAAAATGGGTGCATCTCGACATACATTTTGATTATTATTACCGTAAATGTTATCGGTTCGCCGCGAGAGGTCACCGGGCCGTGTGTAATGTGTACATAGATATTAGGTAAAAGATACGTTCACCACAGCATCACACTACTGGTACTTACTGATGAATCATTTCACACCTCCGCGATACAATTTCTGTTGTTGGTAGCTTTACCGAAAAATAATATTAATTTATTCAGACCACCAAAATCCATTTTATTAGTAAAAGAAAACCTTAAAACCTAATTGTTAGTACTTAATAAAAACTATGAATATATTATTAAATTGTAAATAATTTATGCGGTGAATGATCAATTAACACCAAATTAATTGCATCACCTGATCACTCGCCGCACAAAACTTTTTACATTTTTGACTTTTTAATATTTTATTTTTAACTTTTTTTAAATTTTACATTATTTATACTTATTTTATATCACGAGTTCGAGTCCTAGGCTTCGATTTTTCGAAATTATCTGCGTATTATTAATTTAATAATTAATTATAACTCGTTTCAAAAATGAAGGAAAATATCGTGAGGAAACCTACGCGCCTGAGAGATTGTCTCGACGGTGTATGAAGTCTGCCGACCCGCTTGGGCAACCGGACGCGTCGCGCGGCGCATTATACTCGTATAGCAATTAATTTTAATTCGTTTCTCAAATACATTAATTTCATTATTTTCGCATATTTAATTGTGTTGGACCGCCGCACACACGTAATAACTAGTAATATTCAGCTGAATAAAAAAATATATTCACTGTTATGAAATGTATTAACATATTTCACCCACCCTTCATACAAACTACCCGGCGTCTACCCTATAACTTAAAATATTGTAATAACTTGTGGGTGAGCGGAATTTCGTAACACGAGCATAAATTTAGTCTTAAGGATATTCTCAAAAGAGTGTGTGTATTATTTTTGAGTTATTGAAATAAAGTATTTTTAGGTTTTTTTTAAATTAGTGTTTACGCCGCTTTTGCGATTCGTATGATTTATGTTTCATATGAAATGGCGTATGAAAACCCCTGCGGCCGGCCCCAAAGCCCAGAGACGGCCTCGCGCAGGTTTTAGTGAAAGCAAGCCGCACGCGGCCGCTGTCGTACATTCAATGCGGCGGAGTGCGTTCAGGCATTTTACATACATACATACAATCACACCTTTTTTCCTAGCACTCCGGCGGGGAATCGAACCCCGATTTCCCGCATGATAAGCGGGGATCCTGACCACTATACTACCGAAGAATTGGGGTAGGTAAACACCACTTCCTTCCACTTGCTGCAACAAAAGTGGCTATCCGTAACCCACTTTTCGCCCCCGCAGGAAACACAATGTGTTAGATGGCGAACCAAGAGGTCGCCATTTTTATAAGGTTCAAAAGCGTTAAAATTTCTCATTAGGTTCCAATGAAAAAGAAGGAAAGGGGGTGAGGTAGTAAAGGGATACTGAGCAAGGAATTTGGAAAGAGGACTATTGGATACTATCTCAGAGGGAGTAGGGAGAGACAGTAGTAGCTCGGGAGGCCAGGGTCGCTTACCCGTATACTTAAGTCTATTTGCCGCACAGGCTAATAGAGGACTAAAGGATAACGCTACCACTAATTATCTTGGTGCTCCGTGGGCTGTCAGGGCGTTCAACACATGGAGTAACCCCGTTGCGGAAGATGCATACGGCAAATACTCGCAACAGAATCTGTGTTTTAATTGATGTTTCTGTAAAATAAACATTGACTTTTCGGCAACCGAATACATGCATACAATCACGCCTTCTTCCCTGGTCCCCGGCGGGGAATCGAACCCCGGTCTCCCTTGTGACCACCGGGGATACTGACCACTATACTATCGAAGAATAGGGTTAGGCAGAGACCACTTCTATTAACTTGCTACGAGCAAATTGACTATCCGTGGCCCACTTTTCGCTCCCGCGGGCAACGAGACTTGTCAGGTGGCGAACCACGACGCCGCCATTTTATGGGCTTCAAAAGTGATTTAAGTTCCTCATTGCGTTCCCACGGAAAAAGGATGAGGTAGGAAAGGTGTCTTGAACAAAGAATGTGGAATTTGGGAAAAGGACTATAGGGTATAGGATACTACTATCTCAGAAGTAGTAGGGAGAGACAGTAGTAGCTCAGGGGGCGGGGTCGCTTACCCGTATACTTAAGTTTATTTGCTAGAAAAAAAAAGGGAAAGGCTAAAATATTAAGTACTCCCTGACCATCACATGCATGCATAATCATATTTAAAGTAAGTGACGGTTCAGACAGATCGCGATGCAGCGCGTGGAGCACAGACGACTGCATCTGAAAGTAACCGCACAGATTTGTACCAACGGAACGACGTTTCAATTGCACGTTATATAAAACATCTATGTTACGTCAGGATAAGTATGATTCGTTTCTTACTAGATTAGGTCATCTGTACCGCTAGAAAAAATCAACAATAGCCGACGTACTTTCTACGACGAACGGACGGCGCTTGACGCGGCCGAACCACATCAGCATCTCATAAACCAGTGGATTTTCAACGATACTGATGGTAATTCTGCGGTAACAGAACTTAACTAAATTTAATCAATCCCTATCTTTTTCTAATGTCAAACGCCAAAAAGAAGTAGCCACAATTTTGATGTTCTCAGTTTCATTTAGACACGTCGAAATTAAAAAAATTAGACGCGACCGTGAAACATACTGACTAAAGATACGCAAAAACGCAACATTTTTTTGAACCGTTTAACTGAAACGTAGGTCGGTACTCGCTATATTGCGTGCCCACGAAAAGGAAGAAAAGCAAGGAGTATGGAATTTGGGAAAAAGGCGATAGGATAATAGAATATTACTATCTCGGTAGGAGTAGGGAGAGGCCGACAGGATCGGGAGGCCGAGATCACTTGCCCATATACTTAATTCTATTAGCCGGATAGGCTAAAAGACTAAGAACTCCCTGATCAAATAATAATAATATTTCGATATTTGCGATAACCATGAATATATTCACAAACATGGGCTCGAGGAGCCGGTCACGTGCTGCGGCCGGCCCCGGGGATCGTAACTTTGTTCCAAATAGTGTCTCTGTGTAGGCATCCACGCTCGCACCAAATACAACACGAGTCTCTGAGGGATTTCGCTCAGTTACTGTGACCAGCCATTACTAAGACTTTTAGAACGCGGACCCACTGGGCGAAAAATTAGCAGCTGTCTAATTCTGAAAAAAGAAAATTAACCCACGCTAAGTGTGCGTAATAATTCGTAATAGTAAGTTACCTATTGCGGATTTGCCTGTCATCTTTAATCATCTTTAGCGAATATTTCACTGTCGTTGCTGAGTACATAGCTAGTGAGTTGAACACTGTACTGCGCGCGTATCAATGCTAATTGAATTTAATTGCGTAATGCAGAATTGCTGAATAAATATAAGTCAAGCTTTCGGTAGTACTTTTGCGCGTGGCTGATACGAGTATATCAGCCACACAATGTGCAAATCTCACGCAATTCAATCGCTGTTGATCTTAATTTTAAAGCTACTACTTATAAAGTCTTAATATAATACTAGCTAGTTATAAAATCTTAGCAGAATACAAAAAAGGTCGAACACCACTCTTATTTCTAGCAAATATGTACACTGAAGAGCCAGAAAGCAATGAATAACGTAAACATACATATCAGCCGCACGGGCTGAGCTGTGGAAAAGTTACACAGTATAGAATTAGAGATTTCTCAACCAACTGACATACTATCTGACATATACATCGACACAGAACGAGACGTTGGTAAAAAAAGACTTTAGAACTTTGTTAATAACAGATATAAACAGAGATTAATTATACAGTTGGCGACTAAACTCAAAATACGCTAAACGCACGCACTCAACGCGTTATTAAACGAAATCACCACGACCATAAACATTGTTTTTAAACAAGTGATAGTCAGTTCTTGAAAAAAAGAGTACGCTTATATAGAAAACTGTGGAAACCTATGGAAATTATAATGCGTTATTTACAGCAGGCACAGTGGACGCTAATGCTAATAATGATCTATAGCAACGTTTGCACGAAAGATAAATTCTTATGGATAACAGAAATAAACAGAGACAAGAGGTTAAAAGCAAAACACTAAACAAACAAACTCTAAACTTACCCACCTAACGCATTACTAATCACAGCAGGGAAAAACTGCTTGTAAATTAAAATCAGTCCCTGGAAAACCGCAAGTAGGTGCGTTTGTATAGAAAACCAAACTTGGCGGCAATGAAACCTTGTTTCCGCTGTGGGGACGCGCACTAAGAAAGATATTCACCAGTGTCTGGGTAGAGAGGACACTCGCTCGGCTAATGTCACAGGGGTAGACGCTAACCACCTCTTTATGTGTATTACACCTAAACAGGGTACGTGCCGACACTCGTATACAGTTTTATATCAAGATACGAGTATTACTTGAAGGTCATATACTTGAAGCACGCGCGCAACGGAATATGAATTTGCATAAAAAAATATTGAGAAGAAAATGGAATGGCATAACGTGAAATGTCACAATATTATAATATAATAATAGAATTGTATAATATACTCAATTTCTTCCCTTAAATGCTGTGGGAACCGGCTAAGGGATGTGCCAGGTTAATTGGCTAATCTTGTTATTTATTCAGAATCTACTGCGATCTCCGAGACGCTTGCTAAGCGTCGTAATTATGGTAAATCCCTCCTTTTTAAGGGGGAGTTTCGCGAGCTGGTGATGATGATGAAAATCGTGATTCAATTTATGACAAGCTTTTTTTTTCGCTGAGTATCGCTGGGTCTCGTTGGATGCAGGTGGCCATGGACCGGTCGCGCTGAAATTCGATTGGAGAGGCCTATGTTCAGCAGTGGATAGCTATGGGCTGAAATGATGATGATGATGATTTGTTATATAAAAATTTATGTTGGACGCGTTTGTCAGACTTCAAATACAGACAACTCGTGGTGGTACCATGTTTCGTGTTGTAGATTTCCACGTACTCAAACTGGTGAAGGAAATCATTCTGAAGAAACAAGCAGATAATTCCCGGCGTATCGACTACACCTTTAAGGGCCAGTACTTCATTGGAAGAATCTTTATTGTCGCTCTGTCTGTCTGATTTTCACAGTTCATTCTCAGACACCGCTACAGATTAATATTAAGTACTAAGGTCGATAGTTTTATACTGTAAAAAATTTAGTGCGCTATTTGTAGAAAAACAGTACCTTTTACGCCGTTATATTCTGGATGGAGTAAGCAGAACTATCCAGTGCACTTACGTTTATAAATTATGTCCACTACTAGACGTAGGCTTTCCTCGCAAATAAGCATCCCCGACAGACGACAAGCCAATCGCATCGTTTTTTCCTTTCTTTATTCTTAATCATAATATCGTAATTATTCACATTACAAATTGCTCTCTTGAAAAATTATCAATAATGATACAGAAAAGTTGTGGTCAGAAGCGCAACAAAAAATGGTACAACACGACATTCGCGATCCGCACGAAAGTTATTGTAGGTTGGAGCGTCCGGCCCCGAGCACTCCTGCGCAAGTTTACTACTCTCGAGCCGTCGGTTTGGGATGGGCGTTATATGTCAAGCACTGCTAGTTTTATTTAATTGATATTAATATAGAAATTATTATAATTTAATTCGTTCGTTCATTCTCTGGTCCCCCTCAGTCGGTTCCTCCGGCACCCAGGGGAAGGGGATGGGAGTGACGCTGTCACTAAAATACGGTTCCGTTTAGTTATTTCGTTAAGTTGTTGATCCCATTTGAATACACAGCAAGGTAATAATTAACGATGATGTTGTTGAAGTGGTGATGATTACGACGGGGTGTCACCTGTCAAGTGTAGCAGGAGTGGCAGTATCGGAGAAGGAAGATTTTACGGTCAAAGCTGTATATCTTTTTATCTACCACCACCCCTACGATCGATGTCAGGACGTTGTAAATATACTAAGTTGCTATTAATATTTTCATCGTGATCCAGCTTTCTATGATAATGTGGACATTCAAGAGGAACGCCATCTCTCGAGGATGCGTGGTAGTATGTAGTGAAATGGGTCGCTACGTCACCCCTCCCTTTAGACCGAAGGTCGATAACTTCTGTAGTGTTGAATCTATGTTAAACA
>WUAW01038338.1:1046-17102 GCA_017165845.1 Thaumetopoea pityocampa | reverse complement strand
AACTTGGCCTTTTTGGAACAACTTGTTGATATGGTTAAAGTAAGTTTTTCCTGGGCGCCCTCTTCCGACACAAAAACATTAGTTATGTACAAACTTGAAATTACCTAAAAAATTCAGTAATTATGTACATATAAATAATACTTACCTGCATCACCCCGTTTTATATCTATCAGAACTAGTAATTTATAACTGTCATTCACCTAATTTTGCCTTTTTCCTAATTCAGTAAGGGCATAAAAAACACACCAATTGACGTTATGACATGACTATTTTTTACATATACCCAAAGAGAATATAATATAATACCAATACTATACTTATTAATCCGTGGTCGTACCAAGATCGTTGTTGCCGTTCAACAAAATTAAAAGTCCCTAGCTAATTTTAAAATTACTCTAAATATAGAAAAAAAATTATCAAAATCCGCCAGAAATCATTATCTATCTTATATGAGAGGTACTTCTCGGTTTTCGTAGTTATTTGTTATTTCCTAAACAGCCATATTTCATCTACCTTCATGTTCTCTTTGTTATGTATTACAGCTTATTACTTTATATATTACATTGGAATAAACCTGTAAAACTTTTCAAAGAGGAGTTGTGACTATATCATACATATCTACAAGCCCTGTACATATACTGCGCACTTTAACCAAATTTTGTCATAGGTACCTAACAGCGAGCAACATACAAAGCATTTTCGAAAAAATGTGTAGCAACCATTGACGAATTACATCAATGGTAGCAACATTATTGTAGTAAGCAGCGTAATAATTTGTATTATGTATCTTATGATAAATGAATAGAAAACGTTTTACTGATTATATTTGGAAAGTCAGTATTATAGAATAAAGTCATTCTTTTAGTGTTATTTGCTTCTAAAAAAAGACAAATAAGAATTTAAAACCAACCAGATTTAAAAGCAGATTTTTTCCGCTACACGTTAATAAAATCCATCAGTGGAAAGGTAACATTGGACAAGGTCAACATTGTATCAAAGTGCACACAGAAGGTGCATTCTACACCCTTAGGTATTATTGTTCTGTGATTCTAAACTTTTAAATAATTATCCAAGAGAATTAAAAGCAGAAATTTATTTTAAGATTAAACTGGCATTACGTGCACATTATTTTTATCGATTCAATATTTTCTTATTATAATTTTATGTACTCTTCAAATATAAAAAAAATTTCATGTCATTATTTTTTCATTTTTCTATTTCGTATTTTGTTAACAATAGGCAATTTTAAATAATTCAGAATGTATCAATATAGACAAACGTCAAATAGCAAGCGTTCAGAAACTACCACGATTAATATATGCAATGATTAATTTTTCAACATACGTTATTGGTAATTATGGAGGAACTTTTCACAGGAAGTTTAACATAAGTTATGGAAGTAATTACTTAGAGATGATAATTTGGATTTGAAATATAAAACTCTAAGAAAATAATTACTTCCAGTAACTGATTATTGGTCAGTGAAATAATATATTGGAAGTTCTAAACGTATCATCAATCTAGAACAATCTGTTTCTTAGTTTCTTGAGATTTTTCAATTTTCTATATTTAAGAAAAGGAAACGTTAAAACGGATTTAAACGATTTCAAGATATCTGGAAGAGGATATGTCTGAAGCTCAAGGAAATAGGGCGCCGGAGGTTAGCATATTATTGCCAATTTAATTGTTTTCACGTTACATTTTCAAATTTCGTTTCTACTAAATCATTTCTCGCAACTCATCTCTATATTTTTTAATGAGCCTAGTACTATAACATTACAAGTTATAAAAAATAGTACAGCAATAAGTTATTTAAAGTACTATTGTGTAAATTTTATTCTTTGTAGACGCACGGCAAAATAAATGTTATGAACAAGAGATGTGAATACTCATAGATTTGGACTACCTTTAATTTATTGACAAATATTTCACAAATTTATATTTAGGTACATGTCTAACAGCTTAGTTAACTCGAGCCAGATCGAACAAAATAAATTCTCTATTTGTCAACAGTAATAAAATGTGATAATGTGATTGTCTGTTTGTTTGTAAACTTGGTTATGAGGTAAATAATGCAACATACCAAGCATAATTACCTATATTTTGTATAGCCCAGTTAAATCCATTGAAATATTGTTCATCACAGTCCCCATAGGGGCAGTGGTAGACTCTGCCAGACTGCACTCATCTGGTTGGAAACTCTTTCCTTTTCCGATAATGCCACTCCTGCCATACTTCTACCTATAGCTGGTGACATGATAATGTGATGATTAACATCATCAATAACTTATCATTAGTCATCACTTCACTACAGGGGAACCTGCACACCCAAATGTGTTTGTACAGTCCACCATCCCGCACTATCAGCATGCTATGCATGGCACGGTCAGCATGGTAGAAAATGGCTTAATCCCCTACTCGATTAGTGGAAATTTGTAATCCATAGCATCCCAGTGGGCATGAATATGGATGCGGCATATTACTCATCCAACAGAATACTGTTGTCATTACATTTTTGCAACTGTTTTATAGTTTGGTAATCAGTGTGATTTAAAAGAAAAACATTTTTCCAAATCACATTGACTACCATGATTTTCCATAAAACATCAGTTTATTATCATCTATTATTAATTGAGTTAAATATGTTCTTGAATATTTAAATAATTTCACTTATATGTAAATTTTATGGAGCAAGATGGCTTTGTAATATGTTGCTTAAAATGTGTAATAAAATGCCCCAAGACCTTAAAGAAATGATTAAAGCAAAATTCCCTAAATGTAAATTGAAATAGTACTTTTTATGGTACTTCTTAAAATACATATATTAAAAATTAATTAATTAATCAAAATGTTTAATCTTCCAAATTTTGTTTTTTCCATAGGATATACAAAAATAGAACAGCCTGTCTTAATTTATGTAATTGTGAATGAGCAGTACCTAGGCAAACTATGATGTTTTATTGGCATGAACTGTAATGATTTTTTTTGAATAATAAATAAAAATAAAATTAACATTTGTGATTACATCATTCAAGAGTTGTTTGATTAGTTGAACTGTATATGAAAATGAATGTTTCTTTGTTTCTCCAACATGTTTATGTATCCCATACCATTCAGGTCATTCCGATAAAATTTCTTAAGTTTTTGTACCTACATATGGGAAGGTGTTTTAAGTTGATAAAAAAACCTTGTGGGTACACAAGGTCTTATCATCTTAAAAACCTTTTTAACCATGTATAAAAGCTACATAAATCATTATAAAACAAAATAGCAAATGAAGCTATGGATTCAAGTTCATTTTGCACTGAGTCAATAATTTTAAAACCCTTTAACCAGAGCTTGGAAACTGATTAAATTCTTCAAACCGGTTTGGCCCTAAATAGATAGGAACTTAATTTGGTTTGGTTCCTTCAAACCCATATATAAAACATTATCTGCAAAGAAGTTCTCTTTGAAGTTAGCCTTCCTTAATCATTGTTAAGGGGTACATTCTTGAAATTTCTTTGATGTAATGCAGTCGAGAATAGAGGGTCAAGAGTTTGCTCTGTTATCTGCCTCGTTTTACTTTAACCGGTTTATTTCAGTTATAGAATGAAATGCTCATCAGTTTCTTTGTGAACGGAAATGATATACGAAACCATTAAAAACCTTTATTACCGGTATTACCCCTTAACTTGTGTGCTCGAGTTAATTCGAGCGCGCGAAACAGGCCAAACTGTACACTCGAGATAATTCAAGCGGCATTGTTCTATGTTTTTATAACTTTTTACACTCGAATATAATCGAGAATTGAAAATAACAATGTGAAAGTTAAGAAAAAAGCAATTTTATTGATATTTATCATTTAGACGTGATTGTAAGCTATAACACTTATTTATTCAAGAATAAAATATAGCATTTTGCATAGAACAAAAGCGCAGTATATCAAAATTGTCCACCAAAAGAAAAATTGAATTAGGAGCGGTAACAAATGGAAACCTTTGATGATGTGGATTTGGTTGGACATTGCCTGTCTTCTTCCTTTTTACATAAAAAAAATAATATTTTGGCCGGAATTTTTTTTTCAAAAAACCTGTGCGTTAATTGGTCAAACCGGTTTGACCTGAGCCTTGCCTGTACCGTCAACAAAATCTATTGGGGCAGAATTCATGTTATTAACCGTTTCGTTACGGTGTGCCGCTCCGTTCAAGTGACACCGCTGATTGATGTAGCGCGCCGCGAAGTATGCACGTTGCGTGTCGGTAAGCTGATATCCGTATTTTCTTTACGTGTTATATAACAATATATTTGGAATGTTTTTAAGTATTATAAATAAAAATTCAATTAAGTATAACTAAAAAAAAATCTTAGCAATTTCATTCAGTATTATAAATTTTAAAACAAGGTCAAATACAAACTCACAGAAGAAACTAGTTTCGAGTTAAAAAAACATATTGCGCGCATTTAAAATATACTTTTAGTGGAATTAATCCAATATACGTCAATTATATATTAACCAGTAGCAGTTTGAAGCAAATTGGGACGGTTATCAAACGGTATCACACTGACGCCAGCTAAATACGTAACTCGTACACACGGCTTCCCGTGGCTGCCGGCTAGATACAGCGCTCGTACGCTCAGGTCAGCGCGAAAATGCTGACCAAATACGGCTCTCGTAACGAAGGGGTTAAATATGGCTGGGCTCCTGTTAACAATAAACACACGTTATTTAAAATTGTATATATATTTTTAAACACATGAAAATTTTAAATTGATTTACAGTCTGTGAAAAACCATCATTGGTCACAAAGTTATTGTAAGTGAAGTGAGTGAACAGGTTTTAAAAATTGTCTTAAAGATAATTAATTAGGTCAGGGAGTACTTGGTTTTTTAGTCTATCCAACAAATAGACTTAAGTATAAGGGTAAGCAATTCCGACATCCCGAACTACTACTGTCTCTTCCTACTCCTTCCAAGATAGTAGTATCCTATGGTCCTATTCTGAAATTCCATATTCCTTGCTCAATACACCTTTCCTACCTCACTCTCTTTCCTTTTCTCTCCACTAAGCCAGTGGCTGCAGCGCCGATGACTCCATGCCTAGACCCAAGATGATGGCTAGCCTTAACCAAACATGTGGGACTCTGGGTGGGCTTGCTTTTCGTGGAAACGCAATGAGGAACTTTAACAGTTTTAAACCTTATAAAAATGAAGGCGTTGTGGTTCGCCACCCGACACTACTCGTTTCGTTTGTAATTAATGAATATGCATTTTTTCAGCCAACAAAGCCTAAAATAAAGCATGATTGGTACCAAACCGAATCTCAGGTGGTTGTAACAATCCTGATCAAGAACGCTCCAAGTGATAAGGTGAAAGTGTACTATGGCGATCGCACTGTAAGTATTTATTAATATCGACTAATATAATCCGATCTGTCCAGAGGAGAAGCTAAATCGTGTTTAGGGTTATGAAATGCAAGGAGTTTATGTCTAAGGACAACTAGATGAAGAATAAATTGCTGTTTTTTAGTTATTGATATAAAAAAAACTTAAATTATTTAATTGGAATATATAAAGTGCTAAAATTTGTAAGTTGGTATATGGAGGCTGATCTCCGGAACTAAAAATCCAATTTTAAAAATTTTTCACTTATAAAAAGCTACATTAGTCCGGAGTGCTATAGGCTATAAATTATATTTATATCATGCATATTAGCCGAGATATCACAGTGTTTGTCTATCAAGTCGGAAAGGAATACCATTACGTAGAAATTATGGCGCACGCCCGGGACGATTTTCGATTAGTTGGAACTCTACGTGACCAGAGCAGCGGGCATTATATATACATGTATTATCACTAGCACACCTATTAATGATTAGGTTAAGACCTCTATTCGAAAATTCAATCTCTGAATAAGTACATTTCTTTCAGCTATCAATCTCAAGTGTGATTCCAAACTCTGACTCTGAGTACAGCTTAGAACTAGACTTGGCGCATGAGATAGAACCGTCAATGTGCACGCATGTAGTTACACCGTCTAAGATTGAAGTGAAACTGAGGAAGAAGGAAGGCTTAAGATGGATTACATTGGAGGGAGAGAGAGGCGATGTTAAGATTAAGGCTATACCCCAGGGTGAGTGAAATCCGAGATGGCTGCCGCCATGTAATGCCGGATTACATTTTTTTAAACCTTTAATATAAAAATAGGGAAATTACTTACAATTTAATGTTATTTGTATTTATAAATATACATAAATATCTTATTTTCCAATTGACAGCTGTCATTGACGCATCCGGACCACAGCAACCACCAAAGTTATTTAAAAAAGATTGGGACAAGATTGAAAAGGACTTAAAGAAAATGGTATGTTACATTAGTTTTTACATTTATGTTCCCCATAATCCGCGTGCGATTCCTGATTTATACATAAATATGATCTCTATTGCTATTGCAATAGAGATCATATTTATGTATAAATCAGGAATACCTCCTATTGGATCCTAGCATAGCTGTGCGCCATTAAATAAATACAATAGTATTCTATTGGTGCCAGACACTTGCTATCAAAAGGTCCCGAGTTTGATCCAAGTACCACTAAGTTATTTTTTATTCATATATAGTCTACATTGTAGACACTAATGTATTTAATGGAGAAGCAAAACTTGAGGAAACCTGCATGGGTATGTGAAGTCTATCAACTCGTACTAGGCCAGTATGGTAGACTATGGTATAATCCCTCTTCTGATGGAGGTTAAAATATAAACAAAAACATAATGGACACCATTTTTATAATTACCATAATCAATACTGCATGAGGAGTAACAAAACGAAACAAAAAAACCAAGTGCTTTTTTTAATATCATAAAATAATGTTTAAATTTTTTTTACTCAAAATTGATTATTTTCTGAGTTACGCCGTTTTTCTCCCAATTCATGTCTTGGGGTCAATGCCCGTTACTCTCAATTAATATGGCACAAAGTACAGCTCAATAGACACGTAGAGGTATTAAAATATTAAATTATACACAGGAAGAAGAAGAGAAACCAGAAGGTGAAGCGGCTCTTAATGCACTCTTCCAAAAGATATATGGAGAAGGTTCGGATGATGTACGGCGAGCTATGAACAAAAGCTTTGTGAGTATATTAACACACTCCAACATATAAATCTAATAGTTCTGGCTTCTCCCACATTAAAATAAAAATAACATTACAAAACGTGTTATAATTATTGTGTCTGCAGGTAGAATCCGGTGGTACTGTCCTAAGCACCAATTGGAACCAAGTGGGTCAAGATAAAGTGGAAATGAAGCCACCGGATGGTGTGGAGTTCAAAAAATGGGATTAAACTTAATTGTCTATGCTAGTCGCAACGAAATCCCTCTTGTTCACTAGGGAAAAAAAACAAACAAATATAAAACATTGAAAACAAACATTCGGTGATGCATCGTACGGATTCCCGTTAAAACTCCTAATTTAATGAAGTTACAATTAACTTGGTATGCAATACTCTTAGGGTTGCCATATCAAAGCATCGACCGATCTAACGCAGCTTTATTCCCTAGTGAATATTAGGATTTAGGTATTAGTTAAGTTTCTTTTACTGTATAAATTGTAGTACAGTCCAAATACGAAGTTCTGTTTCATCCATAGAACGTAATAGTGCACATTTAAAGGACATCATCCGGGTTTCATACATTTTTGATCCAAAAATGCCGGCCAAAGAAAAAAAGTGCTTTATTCTGATACAACATGTCTTATTAGGGCATTAAAGTTATATCTCCGTTGTAGTTGGTATTATTTGACTTCACAAAGTCTGTATTTTCATACATTTTCTAATTAATGAACAGACAAAGAGAGACTTTGTGAAGTCAAATAATACCAATTACAATGGTGCTACAACTTTTTGGTGCCCTAATAAGAAATGCTCATACGAACATGTTTTATGAGAATAAAGCACTTTTTTGGCCGGCACTTTTACTTTTGGACCAAAATGGATGATGTCCTTTATGAAATTTTTACGTATTAAGGAAATAATCGTTGTTTATGGCAACTGTCACTATTTCATGTCTCCAGTGTAGTTTAGTAAGATTTTAGCATGTCTGTTAGTCTGGCTCGACCCCTAAAGCCTTCAGTTAATTTACGTCCCTTAAGTAGTACGGGCGCACTCCGCGCCGTATCGTATATCGGTTTAGTGGCATAGAAGACTGATTAGTTTAGTGGCGGTGAGCCGGCTTTCTGTGCCAATTGGTCCCAATTTCTGTACCAATTGGTCCCAATTTCTGTACCATTTCGAATCACAGTAGGGGCAAACTTGTGTGATGTGCTCGAATGTTTGTACCCGAATCATGGATATTTATATATGTATTAGTATTTATCTATATAAGTAAGTATATCGCTGTCCAGTAGCCAAGACACAGGATCCTAATTTAGGAATAGATCGATAAAAGTGTGTGAAAAAAATTGTCTACAATATTATTATTATGTATCATTATTTAAAAGTCACGATATTATTCCAGCTATAGCCACGGAGTTAGTACAGCTTGTCACTTACTGCGACTCTGACACATCTTTCTCATCTCACGATGCTACGTTACTTTTTGAAACGAGCTGTTCGTTTCGTCAGCCGAATCTCACTTTCTCCAAATGACATACGTCATTACATTACCAAGCCATCATTTATTTTATACTAATTCACCGTTCAAGTTTCTCTTCATTTAGTATATTTAAAAACAAGTTAAATAATTTTATTTATAATTCAAAATATTTTTTTAACTTACGGCTGTAGATTCCAAATTAGATAATAAAGGTTATGGCCGGATATGGAAAATTATTAAAAAAACGTTAGTTTTTTCTTCATATTGTTTCACCACGCAAAAATTCCTAAGTATAAAGGAGTATAAAAAACATTTTCTGACAAAATTTGGTGAGTAAAACTTATCAAGAACGCGTTTAAATATGATATATAATTTTTATTATTTCCCCTAAAAATCGCTGTTCATCTGAGAATCATTAATTAAAGCATTTTCTTATGTTTTTTTACTCGTAAGTAAAGAGAAAAAATTGCCATTACTAAATTTTCAATTTTACTATTAAAAAAGATTTTGTTTGCGAAAAATTAAGATTAAGAGCTAAAAAAATGACTGATATTTGTTAATTTGGTACCATAACGATCACCTACGTCCCAATAAAAAAAAAGCCGCGGGGTTTAAATATTTTCGGCTATACCCTTAAAAAACTAACTACAATTAATACAAAACTTACTGTATTAAGCTAGAATAATAAGAGCATTACTAATTTTCCATGGATGCTGTAATAACCAAGTAGGTTGCATATGACGCTGATGAATACATCACGTTTTTATTTCACAAAAAAGTATCAATTATTTTTAACCCTTTTCGGTTGGCAGATTTTTGGGCTGGGAGTACCAGCAAGTCGGGGCAAATTAGCTTTTTGGCGTCATTGTTCCCTAAGCGATTTAAAGTGAATATATTTATGTTTAAAAGCACACAATATGTTGAAGCTGATCTGTAATGTTTAATCGCGTTTAAACTATATAAAAACGGAAATAATTAATTTGTGTAATTTGTCTACGTGTGAAACTTTTCAAATCAATCGCCGATATGAAGACCTGCCGTCCGAGTACAAGTATCACAATATGTGCATATTTCTCGCCTTTTTCCGAGGGTTTTCCCGTCGCAACCTACTGTACAATCTGGGTGGTCTCTGAACGCATCATATAAAGCTTGTTATCTATTGTCTACAAAAGATATGGACGGCTGCGCTCTAGATGGTGTATCGTGCCGGACAGTTCCTACCAACTCATCAAAAACACTTGAGAAAATTCGAATGGTTTAGCGGTTTTTCGTTATTGGTTTCTTTTATCGTTTCGTACATTATATATGAATTAATCACGCGCATCTCCATATCCCAAAAAAAAAAAAACAATTTTCGCCACCATTTTAACAACTTTCGCAAAAAAACTACGATGCTGCATTATATTAAGAACTCTCTCATTATATTGAGAATCGTTCCAAAATTAAATGGTCACAAGCTTGTACCGCAACTTCTATAGGGTCGCAAAAGCTTTATAAGGTGTGTTGATCCGTTGACAATCAAGCCATCGCAGGCGAGATGTGACCTTTGGCGCGAGAGTCCCCCTTCCTTCATGTTTTGTACCGCATTCAGAAAACCTCCCGCCTGGACATCAGTTGCCATGGTCGATCTGGAAGCCTTTAAATAGACTTTGGACTCAGATTGGCCAGAGCAAGGAAAACATGTCTAATAATACCGACATGGCTTGCTTGTGCGGAGCGGTGCAAACAATGGCCTATTTCACATCTTGTCCTGCGTGCTCTGCCACCTACACGCAGTAAGGCCTGATGGTCGCTTCGCCATCCGCCGTCCAGGTGGCCACTTTCTGGGCCACAACACTTTAGTGCCCAACAATTTGCCATCGATACGCAGAGAAGAAGAAGATTCCAAAACTCCTCAATTTTTTGGAAGAATGATGGTCTTACAGTTAAACCTTTGTAAAGATCGGGCCTTCCACTTGATTCTTCGAGGATTACTTAATATAAAATTAATTCGAGGAATACATAATATTTATTTTATTATATTTTTATTTATTTATAAATTTATTTCTATTTACTTATCATAATATTTCTCGATGGTAAAATAACGCATGAGACGTCCAAAATGGCTAGTTCTCTGTTAATCTCAATTTTTCTGGATTGCCCTTTCGAGTCCTGATCATGCCGCCACAGCGGCGACACCGACTTCTACGACAGTTTCGAAATGCCGCTACAATGGCGGCACTGACCGCAAAGGGTTAATATATCATCCGGGACTCGTATTTGGAAGACTATACGTACTTAGCTTACTTAGTTGTAACGGCAATATACCGTCACATATTTGTCGTTGTAGGCTAATAAAATTAGATGTTATATTAAGTGATCGTTTCCACTGCTGCGTTTTCAAAGCACGTTGAAGAAAAGTACATAAATATATCTAGTTGTAAATAATTCATAACTATCCGCTTTACTTCCAGTAGACGTTCATCCTGATTGTACGTGTATGATAGATTTCGTCTTTTATGTGGATTTTTGAGAATATTTTAATCCGACGCTTTTTCAACTTACATATCGAGTTTTGTGGATATTAATACGTTTAATCATTTTTTAAAGCGTTTTGAAAACGCGTCCGTGGAAACGAACTTTAACTGTTTTTTTTTTTTTTTTTATTAAGATACCGAATTCGAATACCCGAAAAGTTTAAACATATCTTTCGAACATGTCAGTTGCTCTTATTTATAAATAGACCATTAAACTCTAACATTTGTCTATATTCTTAAACTGCAAACACTACCAACTAAAAGGTTAAACTCGTTCACTGCTAATTTTTTTTTATGGCAGTACAGATCAGTGCGGTGAATTTGTTATTTATTAAACTCCGTAGAATTCAGGGCCATGGAAGTGTGGTTTAGTGTGGCATATATATAAAAAGAAAACTATGTAAACTTCACATTCAGGGGTTAAACACGAGAATATTTCCCGATGACAGATGCTGAAATGAACTATTATTATCACCACGTCCTGACCGCTATACGATGCTCAATGTCAGCCAGTCTTGTTTGATGGATTTGTCAATGAAATCCCTATTGTTATTACTTTTCGGATCACCGAATGCGATCTAACGTCCAAGTGTAGTTAAGAATAAGTATTGATTGAATGCATCTTATCTTCGAGACGCCTGCCACGCGCGGAGATTAGGTGGACCATCACAGGCTGATGGTGATTGATTGAATGAGCTTATTTTGAAGCGATGTCTGCTGGTGTCTGTTAGATTAATTTCATTCAGACACTAGCAGTCATTGCAGGAATTTTGAGGACTTATGAGAGTTCAGAAGATAACATCAAAAGGCAGTAAGCCATGTCCCCCACAGCAGGATCTTATGTTGGGACAATGTTAGAGTAAATAAGATTGAATGAACTTAGAAGTTCGTTCAATCTTATTCTTTAAAATATGAAGATAAGACTGTTAGCATTGATTGTATTAATTGTATTAGATCTTTATGTAGTAAAAATGGATCCTCTCATAATAAAAGTGGATTCTTCCGTAATAAAAATGGATCCTCTCATAATAAAAGTGGATCCTTCCGTAATAAAAATGGAGCCATTCGTAATAAAAGTGGATCTTTGTGTGATTAAAAAGTAGATGCTTCCTGTCAAAATAAACTTTCTGTGGGCTCATACGTGTTGTTTTATTATTTACCTGAATGTTGCACACAGTAGATTATTAAATAGTGGCTGAATTCGCAGCTGCTCTTGCAATAACTGTCATGATGATGATTCATTGTTTGTTTATCATCATGATTTATACCAAATTTCGAAATAATTGGGTCATTGATTGAGCTTTGAAGGTGTAACAAACAAAAACGCATTTCGTTTTTATTATTAGTGTAGATCACTGCAAGATCTAAAAATGCTTTATATCTGAAATAATCCTGCAATTAAGTTTTACGAGTATTTACTATCTAAATGCTGCCACACTCAAAAATAATATTTTATTTTGGACAGCTATCAATCTAATATCGAAATAAAATAATTAAAATAAATCACTTATTATCAATAATAGACCCTATAAATTTATCTTTTGCCCGCGGAGTCGCTCGCATGGCCTACACATTTTTAGAGGTTCTAAGACATACTGGTGCTAATTCTGGTGTAACAGAAGTTAACTAAATTTAATCTCTCCCTATCTTTTTTAATGTCAAACGTCAAAACGAGATAGCTACAATTTTGGTGCTGCCAGTTTCGTTTACACACGTCAAAATTAAAAGATTTAGAGGCGATCTCGGAACATACGGAGTAAAGATACGCAAAAACGCAAATTTAAACTGTTTAACAGAAATGTAGGTCGGTACTCGCTATAAATGTTTGCTATTTCGTTTTGGCGTTTTACATTAAAAAAAGACGGAGGGACTAAGTAAGTTCTGTTGTGTGTTTATGTTGAAGTATTTATCATATTCTGCCTCGAATCACTTTTGGGCACTTTTCGCTTTTCTAATTTTACGCTTTTATTTGGGCTTTTCTAATTGTGCTATCCATGTTTGCTCAGGTCAATAGTTCACCTGTATACTATCCATATCTCTAAAATTCCCTATTGGTGGCAACATCTCGGGAACTGTCCGAATTTTCTTAGAAGTTTTTGGGTTACCTGCAGAGATTGAATGAATTTTCAAAATTCCTTTTCACTGGGATCACCTACGTTATACCGAAAACACTATATATATTCTAAACCCACCGGTTCCGTTTATGCGTGGTCTCTCAGCCAGTATTAGAGTTTTATTTTTAAAGCAAAGTAGCCGTGTATCAAAGCGAAAAAAATTAACCCCCTTATGGATAAAATACCATAAATCCTTCCTTATTATTCACCTGCAGGGTATACAAAGAATTCCTGCGTAAAATTTCATGCTTACATTTTCACATATAGGCTGTACGTCGTCTTGGTCAGGTCAGTGTTACCTAAGAATTGCATTAAGTATGTATGTCAAAAAATTACATTGCTTTCGCATAAAAATCAATACAGATTTGTATATCTCGTTTGATTTGGTAGGTGGTAAAATAAGATGGTGGCTGAATCACATGAATTTTCTAAAATGAATCACACATATTTTCAAAGATTTATTCTTATCTCTGCTGACTAGAAAATATCACACGCGCAAACGTTTTAAAACTAATTATTATACACACAAACTTTTTAAAAGGTTACATGTTACTCTATATATACATTAATTCATCAAATTTTATTTGTTAGAATTTCTTCACACAAGTTCTCGTGTTTCTAAAATCATATCATTGCCTGTTCATTTCAATTTTCGCCAAATTTGACATAATCTTTATAACTTCAAGCGCTATTTAAAACTCAAACTTCGTCAGATTTGGCGATCCATTTAACTCTCAATAATGCTAGCATTAATGGCACTCAAAATTCGCCAAATTCGGAGACCCATGTGACTTTCAGCATAATCTTAAGCATTAGCTTAACATTATTAACACTCAAAATCCGCGTAACTCTTAGTAATGTTAGCACTATTACAATTCAAACTTCGCTGGATTTCTACTATAATGTAACTACCACTTTTGAAAATTAAAACTTCACCAGATTTGCTAGCGTTATTTATTTACTCCTCATTAAGACGCTACTACAAGCAAATAATCTTGAGCATTCTTTTTCTCTTATAGCAGAAGGACTCCCGTATGAGTTATGGCAATGAATTCAGATAAATTTATAAATATTTTCTTAATTTTCGGACTTTTGGAAAAATAGTCAATATGCATGATTCTGTAAAACAAAGGATGAAAGTAAACGTAAACAAGACGAATGTAATGGTTTTTGAAAGAGAAGAAAGCAAGACAAAATGTGAGATTCTGACTGAAGGAGAAAAAATGGAACAAGTGAATGAGTTTGTATACATGGGTTCAAAATTTACGAGAGACGGGAAATATGACTGTGAAATTGAGCGTAGTGTTCGCAGGAAATCAAGTGAATGGAACTCTGCACAGCTTCATGAGCAGCTGGGAAATGTCAATAAAGGTACATCTAGCTGTTCATAAAGGAGTGCTAGTCCCTACACATATGTATGGTGGTGAATGTTGGGTTTGCCAAAAGAAGCACGAAAGCAAGATGCTGTCGAGATGAGAAGTTTGAGAGTATAGCTGGAGTGAATCTAATGGATAAAAAGAGAAATAGTGAAATAAGGGAAACCTGTGGTTTGAAAGATGTAGTGACAAAGATAGAGAAATAAATGCTTAGATGGTTCGGACACATAGAGAGGAGGATGAAAGAAGATTGACGATGCAGATTCATAAAATGAGTCTAAATGGATGAATTGGTAGAGGTCGATCCAAGCGAACGTATCTCGACCAAATCGAAGTCGTGTTGAAGAAAGGCCAGGTTAGGAGTACCGACAACCAACGAGCTTGAATGAAAGCGTTGATGAAAGTAGAAGCGAAAGATGTATGTCAGGATCGTAGCAAGTGGAAAGAAGTAGTCTCTGCCTACCCCAACAGGAAAAAGGTGTGACTCTATCTATGTATTAAAGAAATATAACATATATTTTATATTTTGTTTAGGAGTAGATAGGCATTGAAAACTAATAATACGGCTATTCGCTCGGGGCGGCGCCTTAGTGGTCACAATGTAACGTCTCAAATATCGTCAGATTTGACAATCAACCTTTGTTACTGCTAGCACTAAACAAATCAATGGTGGCCTTACTGACCGATTTTTGAAAACTTTGTACCCTGCCTTCGAGGATGGTGGATATCTCGCCAGACGAGGTTTGCAGACCGTTTCTTACTGCTGGTACTTTCTTCCCATTTAATTGTAGGTTGTTGGGTTCGCCTGTGTCTGAGAAATAAAACTGTTTAATCAGGGTGGGATTCACTAATGGCATATGAGTGGACTTAATGCCTGAGGCATTTCTACCAGTCAACCTTTAGATGATACTGATATTACACAAGGTAGGTGAAGTAACTGATGTAATATGTATATGTTACGTGTTTATCTAAATCTTATATAATACACTAATAGATGTTATATACAAATACATAATAGACATACAAAATAGACTAATACAATAAAAGTAAATTATAATACAATAATAAACTCTGATTAATTGAGATGATTCTGCCATTTCATACTGAAAATTCACGAACTTTAATTTTAAATGAAGAACGTGTGGTACACTTCCTGACTGCAAGCGGCAGTGAACTCCAAAGGTGGATAGATTGAATCAGAAAAGACGTGTGGGTAAAAGTGTAGAATTATGGAATAGAGTAGATGGGAAAAAGTAATCAAATGTGGGTAGGCTGTTCTTTTCGTTGCAATAATAGTAATAGTGTCTTGACATGGGTGTCACCACATCCTCCTCTGAGCATTTTTCGCTGTTCTCTATAATTTTGGAAATGCCTAGTTAAGGTTTTGTAAAGTTCAGCCTATATATTGTTTTATGACATGCGTTACCACTCCTAAAGGACTTACTTGTCTCTTGTGACTGATTGTGGGAACATTCTG
>WUAW01038336.1:17755-30597 GCA_017165845.1 Thaumetopoea pityocampa | reverse complement strand
AATGTAGTTTTATATTAGATATTACAAAATTAGGGGGGTGGTCTATACTTTTGTCGCGGACTGTATGTATGACTTTCTCCACTACAAAAAAATTACCAACTGCCATCGAATATCTTTATTTTACCATATTTAAGCTAGTACTTGACTACAATCCCACCTGATGGAAAGTGGCGATGTAACCTGTAACCTATGATAGTAAAACCTGTTAGCTAGCTTCATAAAAATCTATTCACTGTTGTATTTTCTTCTTGTCCTACATTATACTCAAACAGAAATATTGACACAGAAAGACTATTCCAGTCTTTGACTGCACATATTATGAATGTAGAAGCAAAGCAAAGGCCCTGGACTCAATGAACCGCCCCCAATACCTACAATGCCTAGTGGTATTCAGACACTAGCTGACATGTACTGTTTTACATACCATCCATAACATGAAAGGTGGGAAAGTCAAAAGAATACAATGCAACTGTTTTCCAGTTAGATAGTGAAATATCCTGCGCCTGTAATTGCAGAAGTGGGAGACATCAAAATTTAGTAATCAAAGAGTAACAATGCATCTACAATGGAATAACAATTACAATATTGATTTATCCTATATTTTTGAAATCCATGGATTGTAGTCAGCATCATCTCCAATCTGTATTTGTCGCCACTACAGGGGCAGAGACTGCCCCTTAATCAGGAGGAGGATTAGGACATAATCTACCACACAGGCCTAGTGTGTTTGTAAACTTCACACGCCCATGAGAGTAAACAGTTTTCACTATCAAGTTTCCTTCTTCATTAAGTATATACTGAAGTGATGACCAACGGAGAAGTTAATGATAATGTTGATGATCACATTGAGGTCACCAGCTATAGGTCAAAGTGTGGCAAGAATAACATTATTGGAAAACTTCCAACTAGATGAGTGTTGTCTGGCGAGGCCTGCCACTATCCCTATTGTAGTAGTCTATACTATTATAAAATTGTCAAATTTTCAATAATCAAAGGTATTTAAAAGCAAACTACTCACATTGACTAATTAAGGGCTTCTGAAACCAAATTTGTCGATGTTTGTTTGTTCCTGTTTCACACAAAAACCAGAGGGTAGATTTTAGTTAAACTATTACATTCTTTAAGCTAATATTCCGACTTAAATACTGTAATATGTCTCATCAAAAATCAGTCCAGTAGAATTGAAGATACAGCTTGATCCCTATTTTAGTAGCCGCCTTAAGGTACGAGAGGTCAAGTAAAACTGGGCTTTTTTATATAAATCTATGATTCTGTCGGAATTTCTCATGTAGGGGGCAAAAGCTAGTCACTTATAATTATTTAGACTACATGCCTGTATGCAGGACTAGAGTAAATAATAACACTACTTGATCACCATGCCACATGATAGCAGTAAGAATGGGGCAAATTGGTGTTAATTCTGTGGTAAAAGAACTTAACTACATTTAGTCTCTCCTTATCTTTTTCTAATGTCAAACGCCAAGACGAAATAGCAACAATTTTAGGGAGTACCAAGCTATATTTCTGTTGTGTTTTTTGCATATATTTAGTCATCATGTTCCGAGGGCATAAATTTGTATGTAGAACTTAATTTAGACATGTCTAAACTGGCAGCGCCAAAATAGATAGCTATATCATTTTGGTGTTTGGCATTAGAAAAAGATAGAGTGAGTCTAAATTTAATTAAGTTCTGTTACAATAGAATCACCACCATTATCTGTACTTCATTCTAAACAGCTTTATAAAAGAGGATGGTTGCTTTGTTATACTTATTATATATAAACCATTTATCACATATTTACTAGATGATACCCACAGTTTTGCCTGCATCAACTATGTAATGGTGTTAATGATGATGATAATAGCCTTAAGGACATACCCTTATCAAGACTATAAGCAATATATTACCAAACACCACATCAAAATTTATTCAGTATATTTATAAGATACCATAACATACATATTCAATTTTAGTTTTATGATAGTGCAGATTAAAAAACATACACTACATAAATTAATTTTCAAATTCTTTTAATAATAACTTCTTAACATTTTTTATTTCATTTATGGTAGTATGTCTTCTTCTTTCTTAGTCTATGGTGTTTAAGCAATCAGATGCAATTCTGCTGATATCCATTGTGAAATTATCATAAACTTAAGGAAGTTACCTCATCTTCTGACAGTTCATTTTGAAAAAGTGAAAAGTTATTGACATATATCATGTTTGAAAATATCAGTTTTCCTTACAAAGTAACTAGAGAAGCTGAGTTTTACAGCAATCCAAATGACTACTACAACATGGCAATGGATATTGAATGGTCCAAAAAGGCATGTACTTATAGCAAATTTCAGCCATTGGATTATTATGCTGCCATGATTGCTTATAAATTTTATTATCTTTCATTATCTTTATAATGTTAAAGTTGAATGTTTTTGTAGACTTTGAATTGAGAGAATAATTATTAGTTAAGTAGTCATATATCAGTCTCTCTTTCTAGACCCAATATTATTCCATTTATTTTGTATAAAGGTCTGTAATTTTTTTTTTGGGGATGTTAAGAAGACCATTTGCCGTCTGTAATTATCCTCATAAGCCCCAGAAATCCTCAGTATTCATTCAGTCAAAATTTTTGATACCCCAACCAGGATACTCTGGTTTATGTCACTTCCTAAACACAGAGAATTAATATTAATGTTAGTATGCTGGCAAATGATAATTTGGAATTTATAACTGCCTAAAATGATATCAGTAGAGGTTGTTCATTAAAGACTTATCAGTTGCCCACAAAGTCAGGAATTTGAAGGTATATATTTAATTAAATGCAATTTATTATGAATTTAGATGAAAATCTATTTTTATATAAAAGATGATATCACACATATTGCATATCTGAGCTGGAAAGACAACAAGCTTACAAAAAAAAAACAGCTTAATAATCACATTGCCATAATGAATGAAGAGATGTTAAGTTCAAGTTACAAACACAGTTATAAGGTAAAAAAAATAAGAATGGCCAAATAAAATATTGATTGTTTGGAAGGACCAAAATTCTGACGAATTGTGTGCAAAAATGGTTCTTATACAAATGATCATTTTAAAAAAGAGCATAAGCAGTCGACTAATATGCAATCCGGGGAAGTCATAAATACAGTAGCACAGATATATTCGCGAATACCTATAGGAGATTCGAACAGACCAGTTTAAAGACGTGGGCGGTCTAATAGACATAGAGCCGTGATACCATTACACTTGAAACAAACCAGATTATCAAGCGGTACTGTATAAATACGAAATATAACACAAACTCACCATAAATCCCCTTAATTTCGTTGTCGGTTGCAATAATATCACAATGAACGCACAAAATAAATACAACAAAAATGGCTCCTAACGTGCATTGAATATACATCTTTACAAACACTATACGCACGCAATTAACGTGCGCAAATAGCTTAAATTGTATCTATAAAACACATTTTCTCTATACTACCGGCTAACAGCGGAAATAATCACGAAAACGAGTCATTTATTTCGTCTAAATCGTACAAATCAAGCCTGCCATCGGCAAGACCCCGCCGTCTGTCACTCGTCATGTCAATAAACAATTAATGTTACCATATATGCTAGTGCTACTACTACCAATAGATAGAACTATTTCGATTTGATTGACTTGAACTACACGGCCACAGTTATATTAAAGAAACACTATAATAAATATTTTTGAAGTATTTACCTCCAAAATTTAAAGATTAACGTTTAAATATTGATTTACTGGCTTTTAGTAATATAAATATTAAAAGGATCCCTTCTCTAGATTGTTTTCATTGAATAGCTAGATTTGAAAGATTTAAAATTATTTCAAAAGGAATGCGATTTTTAAATGCTTTTTCAATTCCTTAAAGATTAAAAAGGGTACAAAAGTCATTCTCTCAAGTGTGATAGTTTCTACTGTATACGTAGGTATTACTGAAAGGAGCAACTTTCCGTGGACAATTTTTTACTTAAGCAACATTACCATAAAGGTAAGTACAATCACAGGTTCAATGCGAACGCATCGGGCAAACCATATAACTGTAAAGGGCGTAGTATAAGACCATATGTACACAATAACCACACCGTTTAGTTTGTTAGAATTTCCTATCAATTTATGTGAAGCTATGGTTTTTTGATTGACTAGAAATATCAATACTAGACTAGAGATAGTTAAATACTAACCAGAAATACACTGTCAATATATTTTACAAAATATAACTTTTTTTTTTGTTTTATATAAATATATCCAAAGAAAATATTGAGTTTATTTTAAACTCAAGCTGAAAAATACACAAATCAAGAACGGTATTTCTGATAAAAAAAAATTGCACACACATCTTTTGTTTGTTGTTTTTGTTTTTTTTTTATAATTGAACAACTTGTTTCAAAAAAGTCAAGTTCATAATTAAGCGACGAAAATGTATAAAAAGGTGTATGCATGTGGATAAGATGAAAGAGGTGTATTTAAATATCTTTTTCAGAGTGATTGAGAGATGTTCATTCTTATTTACGCCAAATTTATACGACAGTACTTTTTGTTCGGTTTAAAATTTATATACAAGACTTATTCTCAATCCCAGTTTTTTAGATACTAATTAGACTTTTTATAATATACTTAAGAACACTTATTTTTCATGGCTACTACTTTACAGCTTCTATATAAACTCATGGAAACTCCTTAATACATTTTTTTATACTGCGAGCCATTAAGGTCAATTTAATGCGAACTAATCCATTCGTACGATGCAATTACATGATAAACTAATATCGTGTCATTGGTGTGATGCCGACTTGTTTACACTTATCGTAAAGATTCATCGAGTCGAGGCTCTCGATTATCGACAACTTAAATAATTGTAAATTTCATAATTTTAATACATAAGCCACCTATATTTATTAAAGTTCACAGGGCATTGAAGTTTTTTTAGTACTGTACTCAATAATCTGTGAGTAGGTAGAACTTCAGAAACAACTTTGTTTTGTTTCAATTTATTAATATAGTTTTATCGTAAAAATTAAATAAATCATCATCATCATTAACCCATCTAATGTCCCACTGCAGGACAAGAGTATCCTCTTAAATTCACAGGGGTTAGACTATAGATCACCATGCTGGCCTAATATGGGTTAGTAGACTTTATAGATCGTCAAGAAAATCTCTTAGGTATGAAGGTTTCTTTACGATGTTTCCTTCATCACTAGAAGGGAGTGATAATTATTAATACGGACACAATTTCGAAAAGTCAGAGGTAGATTCGAACTCGTAATCTAGGTCTTGGCATACCACTAGTTTAACTGTTGGCAACATTACACAGTTGTTTGTTCGGTTCGGTATTGGGTGTCAGTGGTAGTGTGGTTTATGTGAAGTTAAAGTAATTATTAGTATTAACACCCCATATTGTGAATAAAAATGATCTAACCACCGTGCGATGATTTTTATGTCGCGTTATTGCACGTATTGTATGTAAAACAACCTGCTTCCGCCATGACAATGGATCGTACCGTTCGGAAGTATTTAGCGGCACTTGCTCTATATATTGTGTATACGGAATTGTTCTTTCCAATTTTAGGTGAGATATAATACGTTTTGTTCAAATTAAACATAGGTAAACTGCCTCTTACCTTTATATTTAAGTTAATTGTTGTGATGAAACATGTAACATCAATTTTAGTTTATTCGCGCATTTTTTCAATTTGCGTTTCCTTAATACTTGTAATGAGTGAATATAAGTATAGCAATGGCATTATATCTCTTAGTCTTACTTTAAGTCAGTCACACTGAAAGATATTGTTGGTTGATTACTGTTTACTTATAGCCCATCAGTAATTTTGTCACATATCTCACCAATTCACTGTTATCCACTGACTATTTGTTAACTTAAGTATTTAGTTAACACTAGTGTTTAATTAGTATTTTTTTCCATGCTTTACATTTTTTATGTGTCAGAGAAATGATATTTGGATATTGTTTTGATGATTTATGTAGGTACTTTTTTACACATTGCATGATGACTGAAAGTTTCTTGCTGGAACTGAGGAAATAATTAACAAGATGAGAGGTGAAGTCTGCTGTACAAAGCTCTAAGCCAATAAAAGAGAACACTAAAATTATTCCATAAATTATTATAATAAATGTAAATATTCTTCAGCCATATAAAGTTATGGTAGAGCTACTAAATATGACTTAATATGGTGGAGTAATTAAATGTGACATGTTTCTGCTTTTCAATGATTCATAAAATATATGAAAACAAAGAGCTTACCTTTGTGGTAAAAAAATATGGTTCACTCATATGCATGAATCATTGTATATCATGAATGCATAAATATGCATATTAATAAAATAAAAATTAAATCTGGCAATAACTTAAATGTTGCTGGGCTTATTGAAATTTTGTGGTAAAAGGTGGATTTTTGGAATTATTAATAATTCTGGAGGTCTATGTTGACCATCCCTCTGGATTATTTATGTATACATTCTATAATTCTACAAAATATTTATATGAGTGTTTTGGAATTGATTAATGAGTGTTAAGTTAGGTATTTTATTACTTTAAACTTTTATCAAAATTGTGACCCTGCTTTTTCACCTCTTTAGAAAACTGCAAAAATCCATTCCGTTTTCATAAAAAACTTTCCTAACTAATGCCTCTTAAAAAATGTATGTACTAAATTCCATAATAAAATTATTATATTGAACAATAGATAAATTTTTCTTAAACTAACTTCATTATTCTCAAATCTACACTCTTGAGGATAGATGTTCTAAAAATTCTGATAAACTTAATTAATAATTTCACTAAAGTAGTAAAAGCCAGGATTATAAACACTATGCAAAAAGAGAACACTGTGAAATGGAAGAGCTAGAAGTCAAATTATTGACTGTCCTCAAACAACATATTATAGAATAATGACTAATATAATTTGTTGCAGCTTTCGATGAATTAGAAATAAAGAATATTACTAAAAGCGGTGAAGTGGGTGAAACTGGTTACTTACATTGTATTGTTGTTCCTGTTAATGCAAGCATTGAATGGCATTTTGATGAAGAAATTCTTAATATTACTGACCGGTAAGTATGAACTTACTCTGATGTGATATTAACTGAATTCATAGATGTTGTTGCTAGGCATGGCAAAGGGGGCAATGTCCCCTTTAAAAACTCATTGTGCCCATTCTCTCTAGGATAATTAAATATGGTGGCTGCCAGCCAGTATACTTTGCTCAGCATCATCATCCTCTCAATTCAGCCAGTATAATCACATATTGATTGCTGTTAACAATGCGATGCAAAGCTAAAGGTTTTCTCATTATATTTTTCTTAATATTTTCAAGTACTTAAAAATATTAAGGAAATAATTTTACATTAATGCATGATTAAATCCCCTATATCCAAATCAAAAATCTAGTCAACTCACCAGGTCACTGATTATAATCAGATATATATATTAGATAATTATCTAAACAAGCTTAAATAAATTGACCATATAAATGAAACTGTTGGAACTTAAGAGAAGTGACATTAGATCAGAGGTCCTCAAACTTTATTGTCTTATAGACCACTTGTAATATTTTTCATTCTTGTGTAAGCACAGTTAATATGATATTTTTGGAAATTTATTAACTTCAAATGTGTTTTTGACAGTTGGCATGGACCCCTTGCATATCATTGTCGACTCCGGGGGGTCGATATAGACCACTTTGGATATCAATGCATTAGATGATCAGTCATGTTTCATGTAATCACAACAGACCCTGACTGGTCAGGTATAATGACTTGAAGAACAACTCTTGAAACAAAAAAACTTGAAACAGAAATTAAAATATCACATTTCACATGTTTATTGGCATGATTGTAAACTTTAAGATTATTGCAATAGCAGTCTGAGGCTCTGACAACTATGTTTGGCCATGTTTCATCTGGCATGGAATAGCTTGGGGTCCACTCACACATTCAGTACAAGACCAGACATATGTGACGAATATCCCACACAGACACTAGTAACGAATATCCCCCCTCCCCTTTCACTCACCTCCAAGCTCTATCACGACTTATGGAGTAATGCTTCATCCTGTGCGACTAGTTTTTAAGCACCAGCACCAAAATTGTGGTCTGGTGCATCATTTGTCACAGGTGTGCTCTAGTGGCATTCAATCGACTGTTGTGTTTGGCCATTCCAAGACCGTTTGAACTCTTTATTACCTCTTCTCAATAGATTCGCTAGAATTGAATGTCGTCCTCACTTTTGGATTGACAGCATCATAGATGAACATTGGGTACAAAAGGTCGAAAACCATCCACAGCAGTGCCCTATTGAGAAAGCGTTTCACCAACATTAAATATCCTCAGGCAGTAGATCCTTTGTAGTTCCGGTGCAATAACCTGTGTCACTCTTCTTATTTACGTTATTCTAAAGTCAAAGAACTTCACAAATGTCCTAATCAAGTCCTTTTCGCACCGAAGACCGTATATTCCCGTGATAAAAAAACGTGACAAATAGTCGAAGACCGTATTTATCCGACTTCATTATATTTACGCGATGAATGCAGGAAACTTCCGTTTTAGGTGTTAGATGTGTTTATTTGTGTTTATAGGCAAGTTTAACCTTGTCTATTATTTTATTTGTCATGTATGAATCAGGCAGTAGTAGTTCTTATTTCATAGTGGGCACACGAACGTTTGCATACTTGATAACTGCCCGTCTTATGGGCATACTTAATAGGAAAATAGTACGTCGCGAAAGGGTTAAGATATGGCCAACTCTCCTTTGTGGACATCAATCTACTGACTAATCAAATTGAGTTTTTCAGGATAAACATAACAAACACTAATGAAGAACTTGAGAGAAGCGTCGGCGATTCCATAATGTCAAAGGTATCGACCCTGACCATAGAGAAACTGACATCAGATGATTCTGGCAATTACACATGTGTAGCTCACCTGGGAAATCACAATAGGACCAGTACTACTGAACTTAATCTTTACTTTGCACCTTCACTTGTTAATACCACTTGTAATACCACTTGTCCATACAAAATCATGGTCAAATCTAAAGCCACATTGATATGCAATTTTAATGGTGCGTATTTCTAATTTATTTTCATAGAATAAGATACGACTCAGAATTTCCAACGATCTATCTGCTTGCTGGACCAATAGAAATAAAAAAAAATTGCCGCCTCCAACTCTATTTGTTGTCGCTTCGAGCGCATCCGTCGTTTTTCTGATTGTACTCAAAATGACTCGTATTATTACTTTAAATTATAAACTTTAACATTCTGTAATAAGGTTCATTTTTATTTGTTATGAAAATATTGCCATATTTGTAGTTTCATTTCGTTCGATAAAGTTCGCCATAACAGTTATCCGATAGTACTTTTGAGTCGTACCTTACTGTAATATTTCTATTCGTGGTGACTACATATTCCATGACTATACTATCCTCCAGGAACTATTTGTTTTTCGGGATCACAGTAACAAAAGTCACATTTTGATCTTAATTCGGTGATTCTTAACCTTTTTTTATCGTGGCACACTTATAGATTTCAAAATTTGGCGACACGCAAAGAAAAAGATAAGTTTAAAAGTTGTTTACTTAACTGTAATATGCTGTGGAAAATAGTTTATGATAATAATTTTGAATGTAAAATAAAATAATATGTACTACAAAAGCAACAGTACGTTTATTAAGGGATTGATTACAAGTTAACAATAAGAATACTTTTAATGAGAAATTTGAGCTTGTTATTTTTTGATAATTTAATTTATATATGGTTGTAAATATCGTTTGGTCGTTAATAATTTTAACATATTCACATATATACGTACTTTTCTTTAAACTTTATTCGTAATAAAAAAAACATAATTTTGACTGTATAAATTTCTATAATTTGGCGGCACACAAAAGTGCCGCGGACAATGGTTGAGAATCACTGCTTTAACCGTATCCATTCAACAAATCACTTCGATACGCGATTTAAAGGTAACCGACAAAAATAATTTGCATCCACATAAATAAATTATAGTCGCGAATCGTAGTCTATGATCGTTCTACGTATTTACATGATAATTGAAAACAGACAGATAACCAGTTAAAACATTAAGAGGTGACAAACCAACAGACAAATGTTTATGTTAATTGTGGTTCCATTTTTATGTTAATGTGGAACTGTGATTGAATTTAAGTGTAAAAATTGTTTCATTGAACACACTTTCGTCTGTGGGTCTGCCAGAGTAACACCAAAAGTAGTGAGACCTTGATGACTGGCAACATTATTCTGCAGTTCAATAAAATTTCATTGTATAAAAGAGGCCTATGTAACTTGATCTAACAGATGATGAAAAGAAACACGTATAAAAATCTAAACAACCAGTTCATATTTTGTTTTGCAGTTTACGAACCTACCTCGGTAAAATGGTGGAGAGAAGGCCCTGAAAACAGCACACTGGTATACGAAGACCCAAATCCAAAACAAATTACTGCTAAAATGGTGTCGAGCAGTTACATATTTCACGCAAACAGTACAGAATACAGTGGCGTCTACTACTGTGAAGTAAAAAACTTTACAGCCAACGGAACCATTGACGTTCAAGTTTTAGCTCCGCCCACAGTTATAATTGACCAGGTTATTCCTATAAGCAGCACCGAATTATATTTGAATTGGACCGTGAACACATATTTTTCACCTATTGCATACTATACACTCAAATTAAGGAAGATAAACGACAAAGAATTCACTCATCACAACAAGGAAATCGACAAGAGGAACACTTCGTTTGTTATTAATGGCCTCCAAAAGTCCACTGTGTATACCATAAGTTTGGAAGTAACCACTGACATATTAGGAAATAATACCACTAGTAAAGAGTATAAGCAGAATGCAACCACTTTGGATAAAGATCCAATATTCGTACCCAATATATCAATAAATGGTTTCTCAGCTACTTCTGTGACAATTGGATGGGAGAAACCACCTCATGACATTGCACATTTAATACACTATTATTTGTTGGAGGCTAGGAAGAAAAATGAGAATGAAACTAGGTGGGCGTACCATTTAAGGGATGGGAGGAATCTACCGTACATGTTCGATAACTTGGAACCCCACAGCACATATATTTTTAGGGTAAGTGGTTCTATTTAGATTTGAACTCAACTCGTTAAGTAATTTTATATTGTGCTTTAATGATCCTTTATTACTGGTGGTATGATTGATTCGAGGCTGGTGTGATTTAGTAAATAAGATTAGGGAGCGTCCATTAATCACGTGAGGCTCAATAGGGGGGAGGGAGTTCGGACAAAATCACGAAATGTCATTGGAATGTCTAGGGAGATATCACCTGTATTTATTTTTTCGTTGAGCGTGCGATTTCTCAACTGAAAAACGGCGCGTGATATTAAAATGCTTTGTACCAAAAAATATACGTGATTTTGGTTGGCGAAGGGGGTTAGTCTAAAACCTCACCACGTATCACCTGGGGGGGAGGGGTGCATACTTTTTTTTAACTTGACGATTACCCTTAATACCAAATTTTGAAAGGTTTTTAACTTATTTATTACTAAACCCATTTATAAAATTCTATTTTAGATTGTATACAGCAATACCAACCCATACTAGGCCATCATGGTAGACTACGGTCTAATTTCCCTCCTAATCAAGAAAGGTCCATGCCCCTCTAGTTGGGACGATATGGATGATGATGATAGCATAAGTTGTTGATAAAACTAAAATAAAGAATCGAGTGAACTTGCATCGTTCCATTGTTATATAAAAAAGGAATAAACCAACACTCGTAGTTATAGTTTTAATATGATTATGATTCAGGTGCGCGCGTGTTCGGACTACACGAAGACCTGCGGCAATTGGTCTCAGCACATGGAGGCAGCAACCCTGGACGGTATACCGGAAAAGCCGACCGACGTGAAAGCCGAATGCGGGGACAGCTCCATGAAACTGACATGGAAACAACCATTGAAAAAAAATGCAGAAATCAAAGGATATGCAGTATGTTATCATGTATACAGATACTGGCGTAAATTCTGCTGTAATACAACTTAAATAGATTTAAGCTCTCCCTATCTGTCTCTATTGCCAAACGCCAAAACGAGATGGCAACAATTTTGGTGCTGTCAGTTTTGTTTAGACACGTCGACATTAAGTTCTACATACAAATTCAGATGTGACCGAATCGAATATGCCGATTAAAGATACGTTAAAACGCAATGTTTTTGTATCTTTTGACAGAAATGTAGGTTGGTACTAGCTAAAAATGTTTGCTATCTCGTTTTGGTGTTTGGCATTAGAAAAAGATAGAGAGAGCCTAAATTTAAACTGTATTACATAAGAATTAACACTACTATTTATCGTGCGTGTATAGAATGATATTATAAATGGCGTTGCCGCCATTCGCCTCTTACTCGCACACTAACGCTGTTATACTCACACCTGTGTCTATAGATCGCATGTAAAATCGTCATTCACGCATTGGCCTCAGCACTATTGTTTAAGCCGCCATTTTTAATACCATTCTATTTCTGCATGATTAGTAGGTAAGGTCAGGGAGTACTTAGTCTATTAGCTTATCCGGCAAATAGACTTAAGTATATGGATAAGCGACCCCGGCCTCCCGAGCTACTACTGTCTCTGCCTTCTCCTTCCGAGATAGTAGTATCCTATATCCTATAGTCAACCTAAATTCCATATTCCTTTCTCAATACACCTTTCCCACCTTATCCTTTTTCTTTCCTCTCCATTACGCCCTGGGATTGAGGAACTTTAATACTTTTGAACCTTATAAGATAGCGGG
>WUAW01038336.1:956-15639 GCA_017165845.1 Thaumetopoea pityocampa | reverse complement strand
GACCGGTCCATGGCCACCTGCATCCAACGAGACCCAGCGGTCCTCACCAGGTCGTCGGTCCATCTCGTAGTGTCAAAGTGGTTTAAGGCTTTTTATATAAATCTATGATTGTTTCGGTATTTTCCATGTAGCGGGAAACCGACTTTCACGCGGGCGGAGCCGCGGGTAAAAGTTAGTAGGTCTATACATTTATTTAAAATGTTTTAAGTGAGATGTAGCTGACCAAATAGGATGCAAAACTAATAATTGATGTGAATATGGGTTCTCGGTTGGTGAATTCAGACCCACTTTCGATTTATCCATAGATGCCGTTATGCCTGTAATATCAAAATGTCGTCTTCATTTAATTTTTTCCTATCTGTACGGGCCCTAATGTCTGTGTCCCTGCAAGATCTAAGACAGCCCTCTGTGAAACCGCACTATAAGTTCTCGGGAATACGTCAATGAATGCCGGACCAAAGTTTTGTCTGAAATCGAGACTTCCCTGGAGGAAGTCTCGGATTGGGGCCGAATAAACTTAGCCCAGTTTAACCCTAAGAAGACACATGTGTGCGCATTCACCTCCAAAAAGAATCTCTTTGTCGTATCGCCCCGTTTCTGGACACTCCCCTTGGTGCCACTTCAAGCATTGGGATTCTTGGCGTTAATATAACGAGGGACGTTCAGTTCCGGGACCATCTGCTTGGATAGGCTAACCTATCTTCTAAAAAGCTGGTGTGCTCGAAATATCGAGACGGTATCTCATACGATATTTCATACCAAGACCAAACTATCTTCAGTCGTCTAGACCCGCTGGCCCTGTGGAGAGACAATCTCTCTCTCTCTGCATCTTCTACCGTATCTATTACGGAGAGTGTTCCGAGGAATTATTTGGGCTAATCCCAGCTGCTGAATTCTATCGCTACAAATCTCGTCAAAATTTATAATTTCACTCGTCACTTGGATAGCTGGTGATTTACCACTTTGCGTTTCTCGTGCGATTTCTTTCCACGTACCACCTCACATCCTGCGGAATGAGCTCCCAGCGGCGATTTTCCGAAGCGGATACGACTTGGGGAGCTTCAAAGAACGAGCTTGCGTGTGCGAGCTTATGAGCGGTTGTCTATGGTCAGCGGTGATCACTCAGGTGTCCCGCATGTTCATTTGCCCCCTCTTATATAACTAATGTTCTAGATTGTTGGGGTAAATTGTAAAACAAACACCCTTGTAAAACAGCGGAAATCATTCATTGTGGCACTTTAGAGGAGAGTCGTTGTTTGTCTTCAGGCTAATGATGTTTTCAGGTACACACTCTTCTCCACAAAAAGGAGGGATTTGCTGTAATCTCCACGTTGTTAGTTAAATCACATAATAATGTTGTAGCCTCTAAAAATCAAACTTATACCTCTTAGCTAGTTCACACAGCATTCAAGGGAGGAACGCTATTGTTATGCTATGCCGGCCACACAACAGTATTGGTCTATTAATGTCTAGATATAATTATTTAATCGTAATTCAAGTTTATATTACATATATACATATTATGTATTTGTATGTTAAGGCTAATATTATTTTTATATTTGCAGATGGAGATAACTGGGTTCGCTTCGTATAAAGACCGCAACGGGATTTACAAGAACGCCACGTGGGGGCCATTGTCCAAGTTTACGACCAACGACTCCTACACCGCCATGTACGACAAATTTGATTATATAACATTTTCGCAGTCTCGGTAGCCAGTCACACATTTGCGCGGGAATATTTATTATAATAAGTAAATGCCCTTCCAGAAAACCCCATTTATACAATGAGGCAATAACTACTAACACATCGTCATGGTCAATAAGTGGTTCAACTTTCCGTTAAATGTTAAAGCCTATAAAATATGTTGAAATCTAAACTTTCGATTATGTGACAGTTAACAGACTGCTATGTCATGACAGCATAATAATATCGTGACCCCATCTCTTCCCTTGTGTGTCTCCAGAACCGACTGAGAATCCAACCAGGGTAATGAGTTGCTACTCATGCTGCTAGCATTGTCCTCCAATTCACTGAGCACCCATTGCGATCTTCAAGTTTTCTGCTAAGCATAGAGATTGCAGCAAATTCTTCCTTCTATAGAAAAGGCCATAGAAAAGGCCCATCTTAAACACTGGTGCTCATATGCTATATAAAAATCAATGTTTATGTGTATATTACATATGCACGTGAATAGCACTTAATTGATTAAGATCAAAGGCATATTTTTGAATGTATTTAAATTTAAGATCAAAAAATATAGAGCAAAATCACAAAATTGCAAGGGTTAGGTTAATGTCATGCGTTGTATATTAGCGATATATATGTGGGTGCGTTTTTCAGGGTAAACTTAAGTTATTGATGCGGAACTTAACAAAGGAGTATTCACTAGGCTTAATGCACACGGAAAGGTTGTCTTCACGTAATTGAGGAAGCGTGTTCAGGTCCTTCAGGAGCACCGCACAGGTACTTTTGATCGACGTGTCAATCGGTCTCAGTAAGGTGATTTGACAAAGACAACACTAGTAAACTCGCGTTTATTGAGGGTAGGTTGAAAACATTCAACAGAATTTGTGTTATTTATTTTTAGTTATTTGTGTTATTTATTGTGTGTGATTTTTAGTTACACATTTAAAGAATTGTAGTCGCAATTTATTCGGTAAATTTCGGTTTGACGAAGTTTGCCGACGATACCTCTGAATTATGTATTTTATATGGGACTTAATTCTGATGATGGCGCAGTGTGGGAGACCTGCAGCCGAACACGCGTTACACGGTGAGGCTGAGCGCCGTGACTCGCACGCGACGACGAGGCCAAGAAGTTAGCGCTCACTGCACCACGAAGCCCACTGCGCCCGACGCACCGCCTCGCCCCAAGTGGCGCAAGGTGGGCACCTTAACCCTTTCGAGACTGTTGAGGCACATATCGTCACCTCCATGCAATAACACTGTAACTCACTTTTACTGTTTCCCCTAAAAAGGGGAGATCAAAATTTAAAGATAAAAATTCATATAAACTTCAAAAACAGAATCTCTAATGTTTTTTAGGATCACTATATTCTCTACTTTAAGCCTTAGTGCGCTGTATGGCACGGGCATAATAGTGTAACTACATTTCCTACCGTGGATGCTGTTAGAAAAAACTAGGGGCTGTTCTAAGATAATAATCCTCGTTATCTAATATAACGAACATCTTTATATTCATTATATTAGATAACTGATTAAATAATCTAACACTTGGACAAATAGCGACGTGGTGTGATACATATTTTTTGTCACATGCCAAATTATGCTCTAATGTAACTACCTAAGAACTATATTCCTAATATCCCAGTTCGAAACGGATAAATAATAGGCAAACTAATATATTAGTCCACCATTATATTCCTCTATTATATATATTCCACTTAACTCCAGTCAGCAGCGTTATCCTGACATTTAATTGACCCCTTAACCACTTTCCGTGTATTATTACGTGTGCCTACGTACTACCTTAATAAAATTACGGGCAGATTTATCATATCTGAAGTGACTTCTGATATTGTTCACGAATTCAGTAATCAAACGTTATATTACGTGTCCAGTATCAATAATATATTCTTTGCCTTACTTTTTCGAAAAAAGAAGTATTTAAAAAAACTGAAGTAGTGTTGACTTTATCTTAAGGCATTCGTTGGAGTTAAAAATAGTATTTTAGAATATTTTTTCATCATATTGCTGGGTTTTTGGGGGGTGAAAATCTACAGCGATCACCAAGACGCCTGCCAAAAGTGGAGATTATGCCAATTTCCTCCTTTTTAACCCGTTCGCTACCACGGTCTCCCGGAGAAAACCGCCACAACAGCCCAAGACTTTTTTCATGATTATATGAAACCAATTGGAATAAATATAACGTATGTGTATTTAGAACAATCTAAAAAAAACAAAATAAACATTCTCTCAAACGGACACAAATATAAACATTTTACCGTTTTAGAACTTAACAGTATTGCCCAATACACAACATGTCTTCCATGCATGCCTTAGTAAGTTGACCAAAAACGTCTGTCACATATATGTGACGTCGGGCTGTGGTAAGAAACTGCTGTGTCACATATGTGTGACGGTTGGTAGCGAACCGGTTAAGGAGCAGGCTCGGGTTCAGCAGTGGAATTTCACAGGCCAATGATGATGATAGTTTTAGTTTTTATCGGAGCTGGTCCCGGGAATCCGTTGGCATTTTTCGCTATTCCTTATACTTCCGAATTTGATCATCCATGCCATTAAAAAAAACACTTACTATAATATGTATGTATGTTGCTATGTAAACTTCACCACCGTGATTCAGCTTAAACCATACAAATTTATTCTATGGAATAGAATAAATTTGTATGGTTTCAACTACATATATAATCATCATCTTCATTTTAGCCCGTAGCTGTCCACTGCTGAACATAGGCCTCTCCAATCGAATTCCAGCGCGACAGGTCCATAGCCACCTGCATCCAGCGAGACCCAGCGATCCTCACATACATGTTGCTATGTAAACTTCACCACCGTGATTCAGCTGAAACCATACAACATACATATTCCATGGAATAGAATAAATTTGTATGGTTTAAGCTGAATCACGGTGGTAAAGTGTACATAGCAACATATATGTTTTACTACCCGTAGTGTCAACAATCTTAAGTAGCTCTATTTGTTGCTGATACGTCTATATATCAAAGAAAGAAAGGAGTAAACCCACTTCTTTCCACGTTTAACTAAATCATTTCAATTTCAGATTAAAGGCGACGATGGGAGGTACATGTTCAAGTTATACATGCCGCAAATGTCTGAGAGGAATGGACCCATATGTTGCTACAGGTATTTATAATTAAAAAAGAAAACAAGCCCTGAAGGCAGGCTGCGTAGGATATGTCTAACATTAGGTTACAACTCGGGGGATGGATACTCATCATTGCATACAAATTACCACATGTTTTCACTTATCAAGTGGAAAAATGTCGTCAATTTAGGGATACAAATAAATGACTTTAACACGTTGAGCGCCACGCGAATTCTGATGGATATCCCCTTCAGGCCACACCTGTCGTTTAGGAACGCTGCTATTGCGGTATAGCAATGCAAAGCGCACCACTAACAGATTCAAATTTACTCCATATGGCTGTGTAAATGCGACACAATATTGTACATCAACGACTTGAAAAATGACTAAACGAGTTGTCACATTTTATGATAACCGCGAGCGCCAACCGTTTTTATGTTTACCGTATTTCAAAATCCATTAAAATTCCTTATAATGATATAATCCTGTAATAAATAACAGTTAAGTAGATTTTAAATAAATTTTCAGTAATTACTTAAAACTGTAATTTTTTTAGTTTTACATTATATTTTATGCTGTCAGCCACAAGTGGCTGATGCATGAACTTATTATTATTATTATACGATATGTTGTTATTATACGAGTAAGTTTTAAGTAAATTTATTTTTCATACTCTTTTATTTTCCATCAGATACTTCACCAACTTTATGTTATGTATCATCTAAAGATCGACTGGTATAAAATGCCTTAGGACTAAGTCTGCCCATTAATATTAGTGTATGAAGTGTAAATGAATAAAAGTAAACTTCAAAATCAGATACCACATGGATCCGATCCTCTCTGCTTGGTTACACCCAACTAAAACGATCGATTGCAGGCAATGTTTGAATTGAGGGGATTATTCAAATGAAATTTGTGAGAGAACTTGAATTAAAAAGTCAATAAGACGACTAATTGGCACAGTGGCTGTGACCTTGCTTTTTGTCTCAGTCAGTCCCCGGTTCAAGCCCCGGTAAGGGTCAAGTTTTGTGTGATGAGCACAAATATTTATATACGAGACATGGATGTATTTATCTATATATATTTTGTATGCCGTGGGAATGCAATGAAGAACTTTAATACTTTAGAACCTTATAAAATGGTGGCGTCGTGGTTCGCCACCCGATACGTCTCATTGCCTGCGGAGGCGAAATGTGAGCTGCGGATAGCCACTTTGCTACATCAAACGATCGTAGCAGGTGGAAGGAAGTGGTCTCTGCCTACCCCAATGGAAAAGAGGCGTGGCTGTATGTATGTAGTATGTGCTGTGGTCTCTGCCTACCCGTATGGGATATCGGCGTGAGTGTATGTATTGTATTATTTATCTATATAAATATGTATATCATTGTCTAGTACCCAAGATGTAGGGAATCCTAATTAGAGACTAGAGCAATGTGTGTGAAAGTCTACAGAATATAAAAAAAAAAATATTTCAGGGTGTATGTGGTCCGTATGCCTCCGTACGTCGGCCTGCAATTACTGCCGCTGACAAGCAATATTCCAGTGTCGGAGTATAAAGAAGTGCACTCGTCTGATAACGCCCATTTCGGTGCTTATATAACCGATGTGTTCTCTAAGTAAGTACTGGGATTTTTTTGAGTCTAACTTCATAAGTAGCTATTAAGAACACTTAGAGATCTACAATAGATTCGAGACAACTTTATATATTACTAGCTTTTGCTCGCGCCTGCGCCCGCGTTAATGTCACTTTTCCACCACATCGGAAATAACGAAACATAAATTTATATAACAAGCCTTAGAACCACTTTTATTTGAGCTCTCGTACCTTAACGGCGTCTACTAAAACAGGGATCAAGCTGTATCTTCAATTGTACTGGACCGATTTTGATCAAACATGCCGCAGTATTTAAGCTGGATAGTACCTTTAAGACTAATAGTGCTACCAAAATCTACCAGCTGGTTTTTGCGCGAAGCTCGAACAAACAAACAAACGTGGACGGATTTGATTTTAGAAGCCCTTTTTAATTAGTCGATCTGAGTAGTTTGTTTTAAATATCTTTGATTTAAAAAAAAATTACATTTAATAATTTTATAATGGCATAGACTAGCGCTTCATCGCTCAACACGACTTTTTACGCGTTGATATCGGAACAAATAAACATACATTTGTAGTCTAGTAGTGTCAGACACGACTCGCTATCAAGAAGTACCACTGAGTTATTTCTAATTCACCTACAGTCTATATTCAATGGAGAAGGAAAACTTCCTGAAGAAACTTGCATGCCCGCATGGGTCTGTGAAGTCTATCAACCCGCACTAGGCCACCGTGGTAGACTACGGCCTATTCCCCTCCTGATGAAGGGAGGTCCTTGTCCCTATAAAGGGATTGTGGACTGATGATAATGATGAAAAGTATCTTTTCGTACCCATTTCCTTCACAGGTGTTACAAAATTGAGATAATCAATATTTGACTAATATTTCTTGGTGAAAATTTGAGGCACAAAAGGTTCAGCAAGCGAAATGATTCCAAAATCGATCATGCTTCAAGTTTTTCGATAATACGTCCCCCGCAGTCAGATACTAGCGGCATAGCGTCATCAAGAGCAACAGACGACTGATTGCCACAGTGGCAGTGACACTGCTTTCTATGCCGGCTTCGAATCCCGATAGAGGCAAACTTTGTGTGATGAGCACAAATATTTGTATCCGAGTCATGGACGTATTTATCTATATGGGTGTTGCTCTGTAAACGAAAAAAAAATTAATTGCACTGTCAAGAAAATGGCGCCGTTTTTTCATATCAAATATCTGCAAACTTCAGACTGTTAGCGTTTCGTTCAACAGTGAATAGGACCATTGTCATAAAAAATATTATTTAAGCACATTTTTTATAAGTGACCCAGGAGACTGATTGAAAAAACTTATGACAAATTTTGTGTAAAATTACAATATTTATATCCGAGAATTTCTATTACTACAATATTTGTATAGAGAATTTCTATTACTATTAGTAAAATGTATTTTTTAAAATAAAGTTCCTACCTGAGTATATTGCTGTGTTTCTGAAATGATAGTACACTTTAATTTTTATTTAAATTTTTATATGATCAGCCAAAATCTTAATTTATAGCTATAATTTTGGGATGGAGATATTGCAGGGGACTGAGTTTTGAGGGGATTCAGACGAAAAAAATGAATAATAAATACTTGTATTTTTAACAATTTAATAATTAAGAAGATAAATGTAGTTATTATCGCATAGGATGATTGCAAATAGCGAAATGAAACTTTAAATGCATATTTTTTGTTTGGGACAGTCATTTTGACGTTTACAGAGAAACACCCCCTATATATATGTATTGTATTTATATATAAGTATGTACATGTATCGCTATCTAATACTCAAGACACACGGAATCCTAGTTTTGCACTAGATCAATGTGTGTGAAAGTGTTCAGAATATATTAATATTTAATGCATCTACAATTAGAATATTATATTTAATTATGGTAATAGCAACATAATAATTTTATAATATTTAATAATGTTTGAAAATATTTGTACGAATTGGCATAACATAGCGAACTTCAAAACAAAATCCATCTTGTTCTTACCACCTATTTTAAGCAAATAATAAATGAATCTGAATCTACATTAAAATCAAAACGGTAATTATATGAACCTGTCTTGAAACTTTCGTGGATTGTATGGGTGGCAGTGCCCACTTACCATCAAGTGTGGTGCGTGCTCATTCACTACATCCATAATGTAAAATAACCGCAGCTGCTGAGATTGTCTAATAATTATTTAATAATTATATGTAAATTTTCAGCTGGAATTTTCCACAAGACTCGGAACTGGTGATTGGTGATGGACAGTCATGGTTCAACGAAACAGATCATGGGCTGAATAAAGAAGGATGCACACGATGCCTGCAGAGACCCTGGAAAGAGCACCCTGAGCCTCCTCCAAGTAGTACTTCCACCAGTGCGGCGCCTGTCACCACTGAAGATTCAGCCCTCATTACTGACGACCCTCTTAATCTAATAGAAAATGATGATTTTGGAGAAACGAGGCTTAAGAGATCTGATAGGTATGATAAATACTTACTTTTTAGTATTATAGCTACAGAGCCTGTGTCTCATTTCAGATTATGTTCTGATTGTGTACTAAATTTCATACAAATAAGTTTAACAATTTTGAATTTATCATTCGTATCGTTTTAGTATTGATATAAGTTTTAATATACAATACAATTCAGTAAAGTGTTTCAGTTACAGTGACTACAGCAAGAATCTAATCATGTCGGACTCGCCCACCGATTTAAAATTGTACGACGGACCTCTGGACTCGAACTCCAACTACACGCTGTTTGTCGAGCTCATAAGTAAGTTAAATTCAACTTGATCATTGAGTTATTCATGTTATATATGTAGCAGTCTCAACAAATCAATCGAAGCAGTCATATGCTAGTGGTATGATCATGCATGCTACATCTCAGATCCAAAATATTAAAAAAATTGTATATGGTTCGAATCCAAGCCATGCACCTCTGATTTTTCGAAATCATGTGTATGTGTGTATATAATTTAATAATTTATTATCAATCACTTCAAAGGAAGACTTTCGGTGAAGGAAACATAGGTAGAAAACTTGCATGCTTAAGAGATCTCGACCGCGTGTGGAGTCTGCCAACCCGCATTAGACCAGCGCGGTGGACTGTAGCCTAACCTCTTTTATTGTGAGAGGAGACCCGTGCCCCACAGTGGGGCGGTAAGTGGGTTGATGATGATTAGCAATCAATCACGCATCCCACCTGTAAGACCGTTCACAAACATCGAAATGAGGAATATAAACAGGATCGGTAAATAATTCCAAATATGGCGGTAGATTTTAAAGTGAACAATCTTTGGGAGTAGGCCTAACTACTTTTTTTTTAATCCAATACCCTCAAATAGTAAATAAATAAATAATCTTCGAAAAATCACCTCAATAAATTACCCTCAAATAGCAATGTTCTGTTTCTCGAGAACGATTCGGAAGAAATATTCTATTTAGATAATATTTTACTGATCATATTTTTCTCTAGATAAAAGAACTTGATTATTCAAGATCACGAGAAAAAATTAACATGAGTTTTTCACTCCGTTTCATAAAATATTGTAGTCCAGTAGGCTGAAATATTCTTGATATCTGCGTGACGTCATTTACTGACTACCTATTGTTGAGTACCTAAGATCAATATATTAGCTACTCAACAACAAGTAACACTATAACTTCACTCGCGGAAAGTTATCACATGTTCATCAAACGCAAAAGACGCCGAGCAATGCTCAGTCACTCAGGTCCTGTGAATGACCAATAATATATTTTATGACAGCGGATGGGGTGACCGAGTCCATCTACAGCGAATACACGTCGGTGCTGATGCCGGCGCCCAGTCCGCCCGTGCTAGTACCTTCCAGCGTGCTCGAGATCGCCTTGCAGGTAAACGACTCCATAGAAATATATGTTCGTGTTTTCATCACTACAGGGGCATCGACCAGGAAAGGCCATAGTCTACTACGCTAGTCTAGTGCGTATTGGTAGACTTCACACACCCATACGGGCAGGCAGGTTTCTTCACGAATATTTCCTTTTCTATTGAGTATATTGGCGTCTACAATGTACATGAATTAAAATAATTCAGGGGTATAGAACCGGGATCGAACCCGCGACCTTTCGATCGTGAGTCGTGTCAAACAACACACCACAAGTGTTGCTGTTTTATTGCAACTCTATTGGTAGACAAATCCAGCCGCAGGTAACCACCAGTCGTTGCATACAAAATGCAACCTTATTATGATCATGCGTCAATTTTTGTTAATACCAGAACCAGCCCTATCGCGTGTGTTCGGGTTTTAGATTCTTTCAATACGACAGGTACGACGCACTGCTTGAAGACTATACATACATACATACACACACGCCGATATCTCATAAGGGTAGGCAGAGACTACAATTTGCCACATAGTATGATCCTGATACACCTCTCTCACCTCATCGACATCCTTACATCTTCTCATACATTTTCGTCGATTAAGGGTGTCACGAACTTGACTTTTTGAAACAAGTTGATTTGATCAGTTTTTCCTAAGTTTTTCCTGGGCGCCCTCTTCCGACACTTCCACTCACATTTGCTGGATATATTCGTTTCATCAACTCACTCATTCGTTCGTCGCATACAAAGGACCAAACTATTGATTGAAACCAATAATTGAAGACTATCGCGTAAGTTTCATGATCCCTATTTGACGTATGGGGTATTTAAAATCTCATCTCTTTGTAAACAGGTCACCTGCGCAGTGGCGGCTCTTATACTACTCCTGATGATCATAGTCTGCATCAGGCAGACTAGACGTTCTCGCAAGATGCCTCCGCACGCGCACCTGGAGATGAACTCCATACCGGCGATAATAAGGTAATAATAGGCAACTTGATTTTTTTTACAATATTTAACCCGTTTGCATCATGACTCCACTTGAGCTGCCGCGCTGAAACACCAGCGGCGTTCAACAGACGACCGGCTCGTGTCCCCGCGCGCGGGCGGTCTCATGTGCAGTACAAGACATCCGAATTGTTCGCGGGCATTTATTAGAACTGTACTGTGTAAAACCATTGATACACAATGTTACAAACATCGCGTTTTAATATTTAGCAACTGGTAAAAAAAAAATCTGTCGAATGTTCGCGGATTATTCCGCGCTAGGTATTAGTAGCCAGTCACGGCTCGCGGAAGACTCCGCGCTTCGATGAAATGGGTTAAGCCAGTACTTGACTATAATCCCACCTTAAGTGGCGATGTAACCTAGGGTGGTAAAACGTACTAGCTTAATAAATACCCATTCACTCTTGTCTTAAAGTATTTCCGTCCGATTATAATGTAGGTTACATTATAATCGGGCGAGAATACTAACGTAGGAAGACTGTTCCGGGAAACCTATACTATTATATATATTACATCTTAACTGTATCCTGAAAACCGTCTCAGATTACGTAGTGATATTTATCAAGCCCACAAAAAGTGGTTAATTTTAATGTAACTATACTTTTGAACAATATTTTTTAGACAAACCCGCACTAGGTCAGCGTGGTAAAACAAATATAATAGGAATAACAATGCCTTTATTCAAATTTACAGTAATTAGTGAGGGAAGCTCAGAATTTTTTTTTAAGTTAATTTCACCTGTGCCAGAAAATTCCGCTCTCCCATATCCGTAATTGTACATCCGTGTTGTGAGCTATGTACAACAATAAACTAACTGAAAACTTGTAACCTAAGTACTTCATTTAGTTATTTCTTACTGCTAATGATATTAAAAATATATAAATAATAATTTGGAATAATAAACAAAATTAACAAATAATAAAAAAAATAAAAGATGAGATAGTACTTTTTATCTATACTTTTTGCAAAACTTTGTTTCTACAAAGTTGTGCATACTACGCGATTTTTTTTAATGTTCCACCTTAATGTAAAAACTATAACAGTATGATTTGGTCCACAGGCACATGGTTGGTGGATTCTGCGGGCGACAGCAGCTGGTGACCGCAGTGCCGCCCGACAAGCCGCCCATTGCGCAGGAGGACCTGCCCCAAGCCTACGCTGAGAGACAAGCTGATTCAGATTACCTGTTCCAGAAAGAATTCGAAGTGAGTAGAGACTCGTTCATTGTATTCGTACTCTGTACTACCCGAAACATCTAACACTTGCTCATCAGAGGCTAAAATTATTCCTAAATAATTGCGTGTAATATGGCTCCACTCATTTAGAAACAGTTGCCACGACGGATCATAGATTTACCGTCTAAACAATTTTGTGGTGAATTACGGAAATGTTGGTATCTGAGAATTTTTACAAAGGGATTTTCTAAAAAAGTATTCGTATAGTTCATAACATGTTAGGAATGCATTATAGTTACAGTATTGTGAAATGAATTGTTGATTATCGTAAAAAATATGTTATTTTTAAAACCCTGAACATCATTATAAATATTTTTTGAAATATTTTCAGGACCAATTTGTTATATATAGTGAATCTGAATTTAATGTAAGAACCGATGTGTAACTTATACGAGTATATTAGCAAATAAAACATTCATTCATTCAAACGCACGGTTATGCGATGATTATTAAATAATGATAAAATTAACTGTGTGGCGCCGGCATAATAATAGCGTCACTCCACACGTCTTGCTGTGAGAACCAGCTAAGGGGTGTACCAGGATAAGGAGCAGCAGCGTCATCCTGTTATTCAATCAAAATCTACTGCAATCTCCAAAACGTCTGCCAAGCGTGGACATTATGGCAAATCCGTCCTTTTAAAACAAAGTCCATGTCCAGCAGTGGACTTCTACGAACTGATTTATTTATTTACAGGAGATTGAACAGCTTAAAATTAACATTTTAGACTTACAATAAAAAAAAACAGAAAGCCACTTACGGTATCCCACGAATAACAACTTAATATAACTTAATTACATTTGCGCTAAATTTGAGAATTAATAAAGCCCATAAGGCAACAGATTCAACATCCCCTAACTGAAGAAATCCCTGGTCACCAGCCGCCTAGCCACGCTCACACTTGTGTTGAATGGGTCAATATTTACACGCTCTGACATCGTATTGAAGTTTTGGCCAGTTCTATACATAAAGGAGTTTTACCTATAGTTTGTCCTAACCAACCTGATGATGATGATAATAATGTTGGTATTTGTCCAATTTGCTATGAATGCAGACAACACAGTAGTTTTTGTCCATTTGGGCTTAACCGCAGGATAAAGGATAGGTTTCAGAAAGCAGTTTGATTATTCTTATGTCGTACTTAAATGTATTGAAAGAGTGAGGGACTGGCTGAAAACTAGCGCTGAACAGATGGGAATCTGGTCAGCATACGCTGAGCCAGTCACCTATTGTCTACAGTGATAATGTGCATAGACTTTATATATACTTGTAATACTATAAGACAATGAACGCTTATTATAAGCGTAGCGTAAGCGTATTATTACTGTACCATCAATAAATTTTATTTTTGTTTTTAATATTAATATAGAGCCCAAAACTCCCAAGTTGTTACAGCTGCTGCCGGACTTTTTCCCGGACCGCACTACACACGCTTCGGAAGCTAGGGAGAACCAGCATAAAAACCGGTATCCGGACATCAAGGCGTACGACCAGACCAGGGTCAAGCTGTGCCAGATCGACAGCATCACTGGCTCGGATTACATCAACGCAAACTACGTTAGGGGATATCAGGTTTGTTACTTTTAATGTACTATTGGTGATGAGTGATGCTTATTGCTGGTTCTTTTATACATTTTTCATCATTGACTAACTAAATGTAAAATGAATATTAATGTTGAAGATTTTATAGATAGATATTTTAATATTCAAAATTTTTTAGAATTTTTATTAGATAATTTATATCTTAAATTTTCTTTTGTGAAACACCGAAGAGGTTAATGCTGTGGAATTATTTATATCACTATTGAACAAACCTCGCGTTTGTAGCTTTGTTTAGTAAAGTCTTTGGCACATTTTATTTTATGATCTAATAGCTTTTGCCCGAGGCTCCGCCCGCGTGATGTCGGTTTTCCGCTACATGGGAAATCTCGAAACAAATATAGATCTACATAAAGTCTTTGAACCAGTTTTAATTGAGCTCTCGTACTTTAATAGCTGCTACTAAAACAGGGATCGAGCTGTTTCTTCAATTCTACTGGACTGATTTTGATGAAACGTGCCGCATTATTTAAGTCGGAACCGGACCATTAAGACTGCACCCATTTGACCAAAATCTGCTCCCTAGTTTTTACGTGAAGCTCGAATAAACT